>JAVIAB010000156.1:45993624-46108624 GCA_032433765.1 Megaustenia siamemsis
TTGCCATCTGGGTAAGAGGCAAGAATATTCAAGCCCTTACCCATAACATAAATACGAACCTCACAACCATTGCTGCTTACTGCCAGTTCTGGAAGTTAGAGCCTAGCACTGAGAAGACAGTCTACAGTATATTTACCCTAAGCAACAAAGTCAAAGGGGAAGAAATAGATGTCCGGATGAACGGAGAGAAACTAAACTACGACAAATATCCGAGATACCTGGGAGTTGACTTAGACCGAAGGCTATCTCTGAAACAACACATAAACAAGCTGATAGAGAAAACCACAACTAGACTCAGGATCATCAAACACCTCGCCACTTGTGAATGGGGGGCAGACCAACAAGCCCTGCGTCAACTCTATATTGATTACGTGCGATCAGTAATAGACTATTCACCACCTCTGCAATCTATTGCTAGCAAGACTCTACTCCAAAGCTTAGATAAAATCCAAAATCAAGCCCTGAGATTTATTAGCGGTGCCATGAAATCAACTCCAAATAATGCTTGCGAAATACACAATAACATAGAACCTCTTGGCATTCGAAGAGAACGTGCTGTAATGGAAACCTACGAGAGATATTTGGGGACGGAACCAGCAGGGGAAAATCGCATTATGGTAGAAAAGTGGCGGCAGAAAACACGGATTAAGAAATCATCCTTTTTAGATCATGCAACTAACTACAGCTCTAAACATCACCTTCCAGCAGACAGACTCCAAGATATGCCCATCCGCCCTGAAGCACTTTTCCGCCAAATAGTTGTCCCCGATGTCAGGACTGAGCTCTCCATCACCTCCCAGCAGACAGACTCCAAGATATGCCCATCCGCCCTGAAGCACTTTGACGCCAAATAGTTGTCCCCGTTGTCAGGGCTGAGCTCTCCATCACCTCCCAGCAGACAGACTCCAAGATATGCCCATCCGCCCTGAAGCACTTTTCCGCCAAATAGTTGTCCCTGTTGTCAGGGCTGAGCTCTCCATCACCTCCCAGCAGACAGACTCCAAGATATGCCCATCCGCCCTGAAGCACTTTGCCGCCAATTAGTTGTCCCCGTTGTCAGGACTGAGCTCTCCATCACCTCCCAGCAGACAGACTCCAAGATATGCCCATCCGCCCTGAAGCACTTTTCCGCCAAATAGTTGTCCCCGTTGTCAGGGCTGAGCTCTCCATCACCTCCCAGCAGATAGAAATACTCTACCTCCCATACTCAAAGCCATAGCACTGGAAACCATTGACCAGTATCCACGTAATGCCGTCCACGTTTATACCGATGGATCTGCATTCAATGCCACCCTAAATGCTGGTTACGGTGCTGTTGTCAAGTATCCCTACTCTCACCCAGACGACTACCCCCAAATTTACGGTCCATGCGGAGAATACTGCCCCAATTACTCTGCAGAAATTATAGCAATAGAGAGAGCACTCAGAAGGATATCTGTAGACTTTGAATTTGACACCATCGGACCGGAAGATATATATATTTTCTCGGATTCAAAATCAGCTCTCGAAGCAATTGAAAGCGGACTAACATCCGAGGCTTCCAATATAAGATCTTTATCCAACCAACTCTCTACTACCTATGGATTGGCTGTAACCCTACAAAGGATCCCTGGTCACATCGGCATTGCGGGAATTTAGAGAGCGGATAGGTTGGCTAAACTGGGAGCATCTCTACCACAGCTTCCTGTTCAAGTTAGCCTCAAAACATGCAAGCAAATTTTGAGAAACAACTACAACGAGGAATGGTTAAATATGTGGGCTTCAGCTAAGACTGGACGCCTACTCTACAGATATCAAACAAAACCAGACCACCTCGACCTTGTGCGGGAGCTCAGACGAAGGGATCAAAGCCTGATATTCCAGCTGAGAACAGGCCATGCTCCTACCAATCAACACCTGAGCAGAATAAAAACACATGACCCAATCTGCAGACACTGCCGTCAACAATCTGAGACAGTAGATCACCTGCTACTACACTGTCCTCATTTACAAAACCGACGGAGCATGTTACTCCCACTACCTCCAACCATCAATAACACACTGTACTCTGCAGCTGTACAACTGAGAAGGACCTGCGCCTTCATGCCAGAGGCATTAAGCTGTAAAGAGATCATAGCTCACGGTTAACAAGGGGATTAAGTCAAGTAAAGTTAAGTCAAGTCGTTTGTATCATACAAGACCGTGTAACGCCGCATATGTTGAGCTAGTCACCAAATCTGGGAAGTGAATCTGGAACCTCCTACAGTGGGCAATAATCACTCAGCTACCGCATCTTCAAACATTCCATCTTTTTAGAATTCACCAATTCAGTGGTGGAGATTGCGTTGTGTCTCTAGTTTACGGTAAAGCCGGTAATATTTGCGACCTAATATTTGTAACCAAGTATCCCAACTTTGCTCTTCTCATGATGTGCCCAAAAAATGTTGATTGTTTCTTTCTGATGTTATTTAGGAGTTCCCTTTTTGTGTTGGCCTCTTTGAGAGTTTCTTCATTGTTCTTTTTAGCTGTTCAGGGAACTTTCAACATTCTAGTGAGAAATCCCATCTCTGTGGCATCTAATCGTCTTTTCATTTTTTGCCTTTGGTTCTTTGGTTATGGAAGGCCCCGGTATCACTGCAAACGAATTAAAATCCATAATTACTCAACCGCCCGTGCCAGTGGAATCATCCGAATTACTAACTCAACTTCCAAACAAAGAAAGGTAACTGTAGTACCCATCATAGCAGTCTCAGCACACGCCAAAAGACATAAGGCGAAACCGCACAGAAAGTAAACACAGCCAACTGTTCCTTGCCATACGATATCATCATTCATCGTAAACAATATCGAAACAATAATAGGAATATCGAAACATGGTTAAAACGGATGAAACACACAACTCACGGTGTGCACAGAGCACCTAACTCAGTAGCTCCTGCAACAAGCCAGAGTTGGAATATGAGGAAACTACAACAAGGAACACTTTCATACATAGCCTTCAATGGTTCATATCCACCATATTGATCGGAATTTCACGTCCTCCTGAGAATGATGATCGTCATATTTTTTTTAATGCGTAGCGCTTGATGATGTTAGGACATCGTTTTTGACTCAAATTATTTGCCTAATGTGCATGATTCGCTTCCATAGGTCAGGATTGGTTCACCGATGTCTCTTTCTCACTTCTATTGACATAGATTTGTTACATAAGATATTTGTCATTTTCTGAAATGTTGTTTATAACAAGATCTACCCACTTCGAAGACATCCATCTTCAACATCGGTAGAGTTTTGCTGAACAATTTTTTTTGGATCGAGCAGCGGCCATTTTTGACCTACTTTTTCCGACTTTTCCCGCCATAGATTATGTAACATGTGCGAGTGTATGGGAAACCTCGTGCCTGGTTCTCATTATAAAGGATGTCAGTACCCAGAGACGAGCGGAGGGTAAAGTCGCTAAGAAACCACGGATTCGAAGTGAAAGATTTCCACGGCCATTAGCAGAATCTGAATCCGAGACTTTCCAACCCATGGGTTGACATTTTACCTCTAGACCACCCAGTGCCACTAAAGTTTTCCTAACTATAAATCAAATGAAAGAAACAAAATGCTGCATAATATTACAATACAATTAATGGAGCACAGCAGTATCGGATAATGCATTTAATTAAATCTTTACGTGATAAATTCTAATCGAAATTAACACGAGTCCGCATTAAAAGGGTTCATGTGAACTTATTAAACTAGCTCGTAATGAACTATCGCTCTTGAGATGAGAGCTGTTTTTTTTTTTTATTATTTTAGCAGCGCGCTTAAATGTTTTTTTTTTTTTTTTTTTTTGCTAGGTTTAACTAACATTTATCATACTATATATCAAATGTATGAAAGTAGAAATGGACAGCTAAGAAGAGTAATGAAAATGTTCTG
Organism: Megaustenia siamemsis; assembly: GCA_032433765.1. Lineage (NCBI taxonomy): Eukaryota > Metazoa > Mollusca > Gastropoda > Stylommatophora > Ariophantidae > Megaustenia > Megaustenia siamemsis. The sequence goes on from JAVIAB010000156.1 coordinate 45,997,531, forward strand.
AACGAGGTGAAGGCAAAAAAACAGCTAATTTCCAATATTAGGAAGAAACAATCATAATTTTTTGGCCATGTAATGAGAAGAGAAAAACTGGAATATATTGTAACAACTGGAAAAATTGAGGGACGAAGAGATAGAGGGAAGCAAAGAGAGAAAATACCAGACAGCTTAAGAGAATGGCTTGGCAGAAGGTCAACAACAGAAATGATAAAGAAATGTGTCGAGATCGAAAGTTGTAGAGAGACATGATCACCTTCGCCAGTAGGCCCGGTACTTGATGATGACGAAAGAAGAAATATCAATGCAGCTATTAACATGTATGTCTGTTTTTATGTCTTTTGATTATAGATCTCATTTCGACATTACAAGCTATTTTGAAAGATTCCATCACAAGAATATCAGCTTAAACTGACAGATTATTTCATAAAAAGAATAAAAATATTGGGCTGTGATTGAGGAATACAAGTAAAATGACAGGACATTTTATTAGTCTCTTGAAGACCGATATGGCAAAGTAATTAATCTTTAAAAATTAACTAATATCTAAAAACTGATGTCTCAGAACTAATATCGAAAAACTGATTCAAACTATTTTATAAAATCTAATACCTCGGTACTATTTTATCAAATCTAATGCTTCAGTACTATTTTATCAAATCTAATGCTTCAGTACTATTTTATCAAATATAATGCTTCAGTACTATTTTATCAAATCTAATGCTTCGGTACTATTTTATCAAATCTAATGCTTCGGTACTATTTTGTCAAATCTAATGCTTCGGTACTATTTTATCAAATCTAATGCTTCGGTACTATTTTATCAAATCTAATGCTTCGGTACTATTTTATCAAATCTAATGCTTCGGTACTATTTTATCAAATCTAATGCTTCGGTACTATTTTGTCAAATCTAATGCTTCGGTACTATTTTATCAAATCTAATGCTTCGGTACTATTTTATCAAATCTAATGCTTCGGTACTATTTTATCAAATCTAATGCTTCGGTACTATTTTATCAAATCTAATGCTTCGGTACTATTTTATCAAATCTAATGCTTCGGTACTATTTTATCAAATCTAATGCTTCGGTACTATTTTATCAAATCTAATGCTTCGGTACTATTTTATCAAATCTAATACCTCGGTACTATTTTATCAAATCTAATACCTCGGTACTATTTTATCAAATCTAATGCTTCGGTACTACCACGGACAAGGGGTAGCGTTCGATCCCAACCGACGGCTTCCGGGTTCACCCAGCCTAAAATGGGAACCGGATTTTTTTCTGGGATAGTAAATCAGCACGGGCGTAATACTGACCACATTACCCCAAAAATCATGTGCTGAAGGTCTGTAAAATATAGGGTCACTAACACCATATTTCCCTATACGCCACTTGGCGTGACGGGGCTACTTTACTTTTACTAATGCATGGGTAATATTTTATCAAATCTAATGTCTTTAAATTATTTTTTTCAAAACTTATACTCAACCTAATATCTCAAAATTAAAGTCTTTACTCTATAATATATATATATATATTACCTGAGGGCAATTATTTTAAAACTTATATCTTAAAAATTATGTTTAAAAATCACTTTGTCTAAACTCTAAATTATCTGTAACTATTGTTGCCAAACGAATATCACACAACTAATGTCTCAAAACTGTCTCAAACATAGTGTCTTAAATCAAATATCTCCAAAACTAACGAATTCAGATAAGGAAAATAAAAATGAAAAAAAGACAAGACAGCAATTATCTGTGAAGATTGACAGTAATTGGTTATCATTTTGTAAAATTGATTTAATTTCGTTACCTTGGAGATCTTCGTTGCACTTTTGATGAATTTTCCTCCAACCTTCACAATTAAGACCTGCTTTCTGAGATACGAAGCTTAGTCCGGTCTATTCTTTGATGTTGTCTTCCCAGCGCTTTCTCTCTATGTTTTGTCTTCTTTTGTCTGGGTATGTGCACTAAAAACATGGTCTTAGTAAGACCTGAAGATCGTCTTACATGTCCGTACTATTTTAATTTAATTTTCGTGTTTTTCTTTTTCCACCATTGATAGTGTTTTTAATTTGTTCCGTGGATCGTTCCATTTCGTTGCTCACTCCTTAGTAATGATATGCCTTAAAGCGGCACGGGCGTAATACCGACCACATTACCCCAACAATCATGTGCCGGAGGTCTGTAAAATTTACGGTCACTAACACCATATTTCCTATACGCCACTTGGCGTGACGGGGGCTCCTTACTTTTTACTTTATGTAAGACACGCTCATGATCTTTCTATACCATAGCCTTCTCATCTCACCAGCCGGTAGTCTTCTTTCAAGAACAACAGTGAGTTTTCATATTTCCAAAACGTATAGAAAGTAGATGCCACTACATCTTGGAATAATCTGACCCTTGTTCTAAGGGATAATATTTTGCTTTTCTATCTATTGTTTAAGGACAAGAGGTAGGGTTCAATCCCAACCGACGGCTTCCGGGTTCACCAATCCTGTAATGAGTACCGGATTTTTTTCTGGAAAAGTAAAGCGGCACGGGCGTAATACCGACCGCATTACCCCAAAAAATCATGTGCCGAAGGTCTGTAAAATTTATGGTTACTAACACCATATTCTCTATTCGCCACTTAGCGTGACGGGGCTCGTTGCTTCTTCTACAAAGGCCCAATTGCAACACTACATGCCGAGCTAAATAATTACTTTGGTTAGCCTCTTTTTTGTTTAGCTGTTACTTCTCTCCAATCCAGGTCAGTCATAGTGTCACTGAGATCACATTCTTTGATAGATGTGTGCTATGATCATCATAACTGCACACCGGAAGGATATATAGGTGCTCCGACATTTCTCACGAGAATCTCGTACAAATCATAGGAGAACCTTAATCATCTTGCACGAACTCCGTTACGCGATCATCCATGGTATATGTTGATTTATGCTGTCGATTTTCCCCAGGCAGAGACCACAGTTGATGCCCGACTCTTCTTCTATTTTAAGAGCCTGGCGTTTTACAACGTGAGCGAGTGCACAACGAACAGCAAATCACACTAGAAACCAGGGAGAGTACCGACATGAAAAGGTCACCGGTTAGTCTTTCACTTTCATTTTATGACCACAACCGCCTGTTGTGGAGTTTGAAACCCAGCTCTTCCTGTCCAAAGGTCGACAACCTGTCTCTTGCCTACACAGCACCCCGATAATATCAGTAATGAAGAAGAAAGATATTAAGAAAATGAAGAAGGAAATAGGAGGAGAAGTGTGATTATAGTAAGGTTTCAAGATGTATTATAATAAAGCGCTTCATTTGAACAGATCATATGTATCGACTTTCAACCTTCTTCGTGAACAAAAGAGATAAAGAAAATGATGGACGAGAAGTTTCTCGAGAGGGAATAATAATAAATAAAATTGGTGTCAGTTTTCGTAATGATGTCGTAAAACTTGGATTTACAATACTCTTATCCACAGGTTAGCGAGGGTATCACACACAGGAGTTCGGAGGTTTGTATACTCTACAAGTAATTTTTGAAAGTTAATCATCATCATCATGTACCCAGCCGGTTGGCGTAGGCGATCATGCCCCTCCACAATCTTCTATCTACAGTGCATCGTATCCGTTCTGTTGCCGACTGTTTTCCATGCCATGACACCAAGCTATCTTGAAAGTTAATAAGTTTGTTAAATCCGCTTAATGCCATTGCGATGCTGGTCATCAATTTATTTGGTGTTTTCCAATTCCGTGATATTTCGCTCCCTAGGTAGGGGAAGTGTGTTTACGCATGAGCAAATAAATAGAATAAATTCTTGCGTATGTAAAAGTCAATTTGGTTTTCATATTTTGTTGTCTTGTAAATGAACAATCGAGAGTGTCTGCCCAGGGTAAATTATTCCGAACAGCGGGTCAGAATCACCGTGACATCACTAAACAGTATTGAATCGGCTTCTTTTATATTTTTTTTTTTTGCTTAAAAAAAGCGAAAGCGATAACGTCAGCCAAAGTGCAATACCTCAACTCCCAAGCAGGACAGATCAGATAGTTTCACTTTAATTAAACGACATTCCCGGCGTTCAAGCATTTGCTTATTGCAAAGGTTCTCAACATTTCTGTAGCACGGCCTTACATGGTACAGCCGGTCGTGCGATAAACACCAATTATGTGACTCATTTAGGCTGAGCTTTCTATCGAACGTAATTATCGATTTTAGCGGTGGTAAGCTTTTGAAATACATGTTCATGCGTGTGATCTTTAATTAAAGAACTCCATATGTCCATCCATATGATTGACTGTGTGCCATGTAATATTAGAATCCTGATTCAATCTTTCAAAGTGGTCAATATTACGCCAGGTCATTATTTTCTTTTGTAAAGAGTAATTTTCCAATATCAATTTTCGTGCATTCTTTGGGTGCCATCTCCGCATCGAAGCTTGGCTACCATGGAGCGCCATTTTACTGTCTCTTGTCTTCATAATGCAAGTTGTCATAGGTTCACCTGTCCATTTTTCCATGTTAGCAGTCCACTTTAGTCCAGGCCTACCTCTATCTAGTTTACCTTGTACCTTCCCTTCCAAGATGACTTTTACCAGGTTAATATGTCTTTTAACATGGCCAAACAAAAAATATCAGTTGTGTATTTTCAAATTGTGTTATGTAGTTCTATTTTTCATTTTCAGCTGATTCGGAACTTCTTTGTTCTTTTTTTTTTCACCCAATTCTCCCAGTTACGAATCTATGGTTCTTTAGACACATATTTAAAAAAAGACTTCAATTTTCTTCTCTGATTTCTTATTTAATGTCCATGTTTCTGCACCACACGGGATTGTTGAATATAAATAACATTGTGCAATTCGTGGTTTTAGTTCTCATACTGTTCGCTTTGATGCGAGTATATTTTTCAAGTTAAAATTGCTTTTTTTCATTCCTATTCTTTTGTTTATTTCTGTCTTACATTTTCCATCATTTGTAATAATTTGTCCAAGATAACTATATTCTTGAACTCTTTCTAGGTTCTTTTCAACAACTTCAATCTTTCCTTGTACATTTTGTGTCTATCCTCTCATAATAGTCACAGTTTTCGACTTTTAGTATTTATTTCCAAACCATATTTTTTTTCCTTTTTTTTTTTTGTTTATTTTGTTCACTAGTTGTTTAGGTCTTCTGGATTTTCTGCTATTAATACGGTATCATCAACATTTCTTCTTCATTTCAACTCCCTGTGGAGCATAGGTCTTCAACAAACACTTTCCACGCCATTAGCATATAGATTATTGATAATGTATCCATTGATGTTTAGTCCTGACATTCCCATGATATCTTTAAAGATCTTCTCAGTGTATAAGTGGAATAGACATTGTGATAGAATGCAGCTCTGTCTTACTCCACCGTTTGTATCAATAGATGCATCATCATTATATTTTATCATAGTTGTTTGTTCCCAGTATAAATTGCATACCAGTCTAATGTCAGCCACGCGTATACCTTTCAGGTATTTTATTAGTTCTTTATGAGTTATGGTGTATTCTGTCAAAAACTTTGATGTAGTCAATGAAGCGTGCATACTTTGGTTTGTTTACTTGTATATGTTCTGCCAATTTTCTCATGCAGAAGATGGTTTTTCTTGTTCCACTGTTCTAAATGTCAGCATGATCGCGATTGTTTCTCCATTATTTTGGCTCTGAGCACTGTTGTGTGTGTATGTTACATTGTCCTCTGTCGCTGTGCTAGTTCTGTCACAAAGTAAGGGTTGTTGTTTATGTTACCAGTGTTTGCCCGTGCGTTGTGATCACTGTTGTCCGTGACCCGTTTTCTAATCGTGTTGTTTCTCTACATATGTGCTGTTTTCACACACAAACTGGACGCTGGACTTTATAACAATAAGAAAGATAACGATCACCGAAATGAAATGTGTCAGAAGAATGGCAGGAAACAGCTTAAGGGACAGAGTAAGAAACACTGACTTGAGGAAGAAACTCGAATTTGAACCAGCCATCGAATACATAAAGAAACAACATATAAATTGATTCGGCCACATAACAAGACAAACAGAACTAACAATGGCTCAAAGAGCCATAAACAAACGCTACGAAAACACCAGATTAAGAGGAAGACCGAGAAAGAGATAGATAAAGGGAATACTAGAGTCACTAGGAGGATTAACATCAGAAGAGGCCAACAGAAGAGCAAAGAATCGCAGATTGTTTCTCCCCTCGACGCCAACGGCAGCAGAGGAAGGATAGAAGAAGACGAAATATTGAGTGCATCTTAAAGAGAAAGTCTGGTGACTGAACCTGGTCCTCTTGTGCTCAGTAGTTCACTGACTGCTGCTTTAACAGTCTATCTGTCATGGCTTCGTTACTCACAGCTTGAGGCAGCTTAGGTTGTTTATACAATAAATAGAATTGCTTACTAATAATATAATATCGTGGATCTTCTGAACGATATCACACAATGTATTGAACATAAGTGTGAGCCGAACATTTATTCTACCGTTATAATTTCAAGAATAACTTCCTAAAAATTTAAAATAAGGTCAATGAAGATTAAAAAAAAACAAACACTCGTTATTAGCACTACTTCATTCAGTGTATGCGATTGTAAAAATATAGAACGTATGTGGTTATGCAATGCTTTATTAAAAATAATTATTTAGATATTAAAATAATACAATCTTTAATATTTATTTGATGTAGAGATAAGGTATACATCTTAAAAGAAAAATATATATTATTTACATTAAAGAATGTATTAATTGATTTTAACATTTCTTTAGAAAATATACTATGATTTAACACACACAAATTATTGTTTACTTTTAACAGTTTGTTTTTTAAATTACTGATCATAATTTTTCTAAAGAAAAGAAAACGTTACAATTTTCACAAACGATTTTTAAAAAAATTAAATTACAGAATAATGATACATAAACTAAGATAATCGATTAAAAATGAGCAAACATTTTATGTTGATAAGCGACTTGCATTGTGATTCCACAAATAGACGTATTTTGGCTTGGCTTATAGTTATTTTCTATTTTAAATACATATTTGTATGTGTGTTGAATGTTTGTTCCTGTTGAAGGCCATTGCGCCGAAACGTTGTTCTGATTTGTGTTGTCCACTTTTTACGTGTTAACCACACCGTTATTACCACTCATGGTGGTCTTTATCTCAATGTATCATGCGGACCTTTATCTCAATGTATCATGCGGACCTATATCTCAATGTATCATGCGGACCTATATCTCAATGTATCATGCGGACCTTTATCTCAATGTATCATGCTGACCTTTATCTCAATGTATCATGCGGACCTTTATCTCAATGTATCATGCGGACCTTTATCTCAATGTATCATGCGGACCTATATCTCAACCTATTATGCGGACTTTTATATCAACCTGTAGTAGAGACCTTTATCACAAACTATAAAGCGGACCTTTATCTCAGCGTATCATAAGGACCTTTATCTCAACCTATAAAGCGGACCTTTATCTCAGCCTATCATGCGGACCTTTATCTCAACCTATAATGCGGACTTTTACCTCAGCCTATCATAAGGACCTTTATCTCAACCTATAAAGCGGACCTTTATCTCAGCCTATCATAAGGACCTTTATCTCAACCTATCATGGAGACCTATATTTCAACCTATCGTTCAGACCTCTATCTCACACTATGATTTGGGATCTTTATTTCAACCTCTAGTTTTGTGATAAATAATTGCAACCTGTTCTTTTTATTTCTTTCCTTCTTAAAGTCTGTCTTCTTCTTCTGTCCTTCATCATCTGCCTTTCAGTGTCGAGGGGAGATATAACTTGCGATCTTTTGCTCTTCTGTTCGCCTCTGTTGCTGTTATGTTTCCCAGTGTTTCTAATATTCCGTCCATCCGTATTTTTCGTGGTCTACCCTTGGGTCTGGTGTTCTGACAACGTTTATTGAGGGTTCGTTTTGTTGTGTTTTGATCACTCTGCCTTGTCACGGGTGAAATTTAAAATTAATTTGAAAGAGATTTTTTTTTTTTTATTCTTGACCCTTCCAGCACCGCTAGACGTCGCTATATAGGGCTGGTATTTTTTGCCATCTAATCACGTACATTATTGTTAGATGCTTTTCTAACTTTCCTTTACTAATTCAAAGATCTTCATCCCAACGTTGTGCTACCAATGTCAGACCTGGACCCTAGAAGCAGAACAATAAGAAAAAATAAACTCTACATGAGATGAAATGTGTTAGACGAAAGACAGGAAACAGTCTGAGAGATAATATCAGAAATGAAGAACTGAGAAAAAAGCTAGGAATAGCCTCCGCCATATAATATATAAGGAAACAACAGATAAAATGGTTTGGCCACGTGACAAGGCAGAAAGAACAAAACACAACAGAACGAGCCTTCAACAAACGTTGTGAGAACACGAAACCCAAGGGTCGACCACGAAAACGATGAGTCGATGGAATATTAGAAGCACTAGGAAACATAACGGCAGCAGAGGGGAACAGAAGAGCAGAAGACCGCAAATTGTATCTCCCCTCGACGCTGAAAGACAGATGAGGAAGGAAAGAAGAAGAAGAAGAATTCAAATAAAATTGTATATTAAAGACCACTTTCACAAAAAAAAAACAAAAAAACAAATATAGAACATGCAACATCAGCCTGATTGTAATGTGTTCTTTCATCTCTGTAATTCTTTATTCCTTTCCCTTTCCTTCTTTCTTCCCACTGTCTTGTCTTTCTTTCTGTTTAGGCAGAGTTTGCCTGCTTTATTTCCTTCCAAATAAGTAACACTCAGAACTATCAGAGTAACAGTAACGTTGATGATTCAATCATCTTTGCTCATTATACTTTTGTTTGTGACAGCGCGTGGCAACTGACGAAGTCAATGATCGGTCCACTTTATAATGCTGCTTTTTAAATATTTTATTCTATCTTCCACCATTAAATGTGTCCCACAAGTTGCTCTTTGCAAGGATGGTCGACCTTGATGTATTATTATAATACAATATGATTTCTCTCGATAGCTTAGTGGTTAGTGAACTGGACTACAAAGGACAAGGGGTAGGGGTTCGATCCCAACCGACGACTTCCGGGTTCACTTAGCCTTTAAAGGGTACCGGATTTTTTTCTGGGAAAGTGAAGCGGCACGGGCGTAATACCGACCACATTACCCTAAAAAGTCATGTGCCGAAGGTCTGTAAAATTTATTGTCACTAATACCATATTCCCTATACGCCACTTGGCGTGACGGGGGTACTTTACTTTTTTTTTATATATATGATTTCTCTCTTTATTTGCGACCGCCAGAAGGTACTTTCAATGTCGTACATCAGGTGTAATTCAATTTTTTTTTTTTTGCCTCAATTTTGAAATAAAGAACTCTCATGTTGCCCAGAAGAAGCATATTATTACCCCTGACTGCCGATCGTATGTATTTTCTGATGTGCCTTTTCTGCATTGAGATGACTGTGTAATAAGTTTTTTCACGGCGCATCAGATCCTATCGTTTCTTAGGTCATGTTATCCAACTTTTAGGAACTATACCCTCTATTCATCGTGAAACTGGCGGTTGGTAAACCAAAATATCTGTTTTTCTTTTTTTAAATTTAGATAAATGTAATATTTATGTTTCGTTCCCTTAAGATAATTTTGTTCGCTTTTTAAAAGAAATATTCAATAATTTAAAGAATTATCAGAATTCATCATCATCATCGAGTGCCCTCTCCGCAACGAAGGTTGGCTACCATGGATCGCCATTCTACTCTGTTTCTTTCTTTGATGGTGCAGGCTGTCATAGATTGACTTGTTCATCTTTTGATGTTACTCGTCCATGTTAGTCTTGGTCTGCCTCTTTTACCTTGTATTCTCCCTTCCAATATTACTTTCAGTAGGCTGTTGTGTCTTTTAACGTGCGCCAAAAATGTCATTTGTCTTGTCTTAATTGTATTTAGTAGTTCTCTTTTTATTTTCAGTTGTTTTAAAACTTCATCGTTTGTTCTCTTTTCTTTCCATCCAATTATGCCTATTCTTCTATAAATCCACATTTCAAAGGCTTCACTATTCTGTTCTGTTTTTTTTGTCTAATGTCCATGTTAATCAGAATTGGACAAACTTATCTAACCTGCTAAAAGCGACTAAGCACAGTGAGTGATATTATCTAATTTTATTTAGCAAAAACTGTATCTCCATACCTTCTCTTTTTAAATCGAATTTCATTCATGGTTTTGTTATCTCTTCAACGAAGTCTTCATATACTTCATCTTCACATTCTCATCGCAATCAGAACGCTTCTAAATACTTTGATAAAGAACATTAATTCCTGGAGTAATTAATCATGAAAAAAAGTACCCTGTCACACAACAAATCCATCTTCAGTGTGTTCACGATCCAAATTTGACACTTTGCATTAGCTGTATTCAAATAATTTTTCCTCTAGCATTATTTCTTTTGATTCAATTCTGCTGCCAATTTGATGTAAGGCTGTTGGCTATTTGCTGTTAAAACAAGGCAGGTCCAAGTTTATTTCATAGGCGTAGGCAGTGCATTGTGTAGTAGGGTGATGAGGGAAGTATTCTTGATAGATTTCTGTATGAACTTTGTAACTGGAACGTAGACACTTCTGCTTTTGCCCAGCGACTACTCCGTTTTATGGGAGCCGCGATAGCTCAGTGGTTAGTGAACTGGTCTACAAAGGACAGGAGGTCGGGTTAGATCCTGATCGACAGTTTCCGGATTCACCCTGTCTTAAATGGATACCGAATTTTGTCTGGGAAAGCAAAGCTGCACGGGCACAATACCGATCACATTACCACAAAAATCATGTGCCGAAGGTCTGTAAACTTTATGGTCACTAACAACATATTCCCAATACGCCACTGGGCGTGACGGGACTCTTTACTTACGTTACTTACTACTTCTTATCTTCAACCCAGTTACCTTCTGCTTCTTCTTGCCTTCCTCATTTGCTTTTCAGGGTTAAGGGGAGATATAATTTGCTCTTCTGTTGGTCTCTGCTTTTTTAATGCTTCCTAGTGTTTCTAATGTCCCATCACTCCATCTTTTGCTCTTCTGTTAGTCTCTCTTCCTTTATGCTTCCTAGTGTTTCTAATGTTCCATCAATCCATCGTTTGCTCTTCTGTTGGTCTCTCTTCTGTTATGCTTCCTAGTGTTTCTATTGTTCCATCAATCCATCGTTTGCTCTTCTGTTGGTCTCTCTTCTGTTATGCTTCCTAATGTTTCTAATGTTCCATCAATCCATCGTCTGCTCTTCTGTTGGTCTCTCTTCTGTTATGCTTCCTAGTGTTTCTAATGTTCCATCAATCCATCGTTTGCTCTTCTATTGGTCTCTCTTCTGTTATGCTTCCTAGTGTTTCTAATGTTCCATCAGTCCATCTTTTGCTCTTCTGTTGGTCTCTCTTCTGTTATGCTTCCTAGTGTTTCTAATGTTCCATCAATCCAATTGTTTCTGGTGGCCGATCCTTGAGTCGGGTGTTCTAGTGACGTTTATTGAATACTACTTCATTTAACTCATTAGAGGAATTAACTTGATGTAGATGTATTATGTTGTTGTTTACAGCAAGCTGCGATGTATGTGCCTGTCGCACCAACATATTAGAGATCAGCATGGCATTTCTGATCATCTCAATTACTCTCTTCTTGGCTCCAGCTTGGCGAAACTAGCTTATCTGTTGCCAGACTCATCGTAACGAGGTAAGAGAAAGATCTTGATCACCTTTAATTCACTAGTCATGGAGTAAACAGTCAGCTTTGTGTCGTTGGCTACCTTCAGCCCGTGTACTTTTGGGCTTCTGGGGCTTGGGTTATCTTTTTGGCAACAATTTATGTCAAGCAAAAGGCTAGATGTTTCCTGAACTTGTGAGAGCATATTAGCTTTTCAAAAATTCGAATAGAAAATATGATGTACTAGAAATAATGGTTTTCATACTTTCAGAACTTTTCATGTTTCAAACAAAACAACGAACTGAAAAGTATCACGCACGCACGCACGCACGCACACACACACACACACGCACACACACACACACACACACACACGCACACACACACGCACGCACACACACACACACACACACACACACATAAAGAGAGAGAGAGAGACTGAGAGACTGAAAGATAAGTAGATATTTAAACTTCGGTTAGCACAGAATGGTCCACAGACCCCAAAAAAACTAAAGTACCCCCGTCACGCCAAGTGGCGTATAGGGAATATGGTGTTAGTGACCATAAATTTTACAGACCTTCGGCATATGATTTTTGGGGTAATGTGGTCGGTAATACACCCGTGCCGCTTTACCTTCCCAGAAAAAAATCCGGTAACCATTATAGGCTGGGTAAACCGGAAGCCGTCGGTTGGGATCGAACCCTACCTCTCGTCCTTTGTAGTCCAGTTCACTTACCACTAAGCTATCGCTGCTCCCCACAGACTCAAAGCTAAACAAATTCTCCTCTTTTTCCTAAACTTCGTAGACCAACTTGCGTTATTTCAGACTGACTAATGTAGTAAATATCACCATAGTGGGAGCTATAGTGGTGTCTCCTGTTAATGCCCGTCTATGACGATCAGACTCAAATTCTCTATCAGAAATAAGGAAATTGAACAGTGATTAGAACTCGTCAAAATTATCTGCTTGCTAGAAATGCTAGTTGAACTATAAAAATACATTATTAACTTTAAAAGAATGAATTTGCTTGCCTGCCTGCGTTCGCCCGATGACTAAAGTATTCTAGAGTATTCGTAGACTGTAGAATTCCTTTTCACCATTCGTCCTTAAAAGGGTGTTAAGTGGGTGTGTCTGCGTTGTGTTATGGTTTGCAGTATAACTGTGATATTTGCGCCTTTCGGCCCAACACATCCGACTTCAGCACGACATTTTTGAGTACCGGGTTGTCTTCTCTCTTCGATTCCTACTCGCTTGGCCAGACTAGACAGGTTAGTCTGTTACTAGAGGCACCGCGGAGAGGTGGAGCAGGGTCTGGATGGTTCTGGTTCACCGATCCTGGCGCAAGCCATCAGCTGTGGGTCGCTGACAACTTCCATCTCTGGTGCTGTGAGGCGCGCCTTCGCCTCCAGAAAGAATTTTAATTTGAAGACCACGTTTAAACATTCAATAACAATTCGTCTAACAAATCATTTATTTTTTTATTAAAGTACTTTTTTTAAGAATACAAAGTAAATAACGGTGTAGTGGTTCTTTGTCAATGGAGGTACGAAACAGTTCTTAATTTTGTTGTTATGTTGCATTAAGCTATGTTACGTTATGTTATTTTATGTTAGGATCATTATTACTGTAACTCCAGAAACATCCATAGATGCTCTGATCTTCTCCTTGAAATACTGAGAATCTCCGAGGGAAAACCTACCCCATTCACAACAGACAGGCATGCAGTTTGCTAGGTAGGTATGTAGGTATGTATGTAGGTAGGTATATAGGTATGTAGGTATGTATGTAGGAAGGTAGGTAGGTGAGTGCGTGGTTGGGTAGGTTTTGGGGGTAGGTATGTAGGTATGTATGTAGTAAGGTAGGTAGGTGGGTGCGTGGTTGGGTAGGTTTTGGAGATAGGTAGGTATGTAGGTATGTATGTAGTAAGGTAGGTAGGTGGGTGCATGGTTGGGTAGGTTTTGGAGGTATGTAGGTATGTAGGTAGGTAGGTAGGTAGGTAGGTAGGTAGGTAGGTAGGTAGGTAGGTAGGTAGGTAGGTAGGTAGGTAGGTAGGTAGGTAGGTAGGTAGGTAGGTAGGTAGGTAGGTAGGTAGGTAGGATAAACATAAGGAAACATTACATCAGAGGGGCCAACAGAACACTAAAGTGACCTGAAATAATATTTTCTCTCGACACTAAAATGCAGACGAGGAATGTAAAAAGAAAGCAAAATTAACAACAATTAGTAAACAACACTTGAATCCAAAGGGATGTGATTTTACTGATAGTTTTGTTAACGGCTAAAGCGACTAACTAAACGTCCTAAGATAGATAAAAAAAAAAGGAATGAATACAAACATCTGAATGAGGCAGCTGTTATTACTGTTGTTATTTATGTGGTGGTGGTGGTGGTGGTGGTGGTAAGGGTAGGATATGCGAAGGAGGAGGATGCGATAAAATGACACACAATACAATAATTGTGGTGGAAAGCGCACAGGACGACAGAGAAAGGAATGACTACAAAAAAAAATTTGTATACAATCTTTACGATACATAGTACCATTGCTGGTGTATGTCAGGGGGGGGGGAGAGAAACAGTAGAACCAGAGGGATAAAGGACGCTTGGTCAAAGCAGTCGGTTGTGTCTAGGTTGGTTATTATCTTGTAATGTGGAGGTGAGATGCAAAATGACTAAGGCAAAAGTAGCTTTTCAAAAAATGAGGATGATACTGTGCAATCCATTTTTGACAATAAAAACAAGAAAATTAGTTCTTAAATGTTATGTAGAGCCAGTATTAATATTTTGATGTGAGGTTTTACAGAAGAATGTTGAGAATATCATGGACAGCTAAGAAGAGTAATGAAACTGTTCTGAAAGAGGCCAAAGCAATAAGAGAGCTAATTTCCAATATTAGGAAGAAATAATCATTATTTTTGGCCATGTAATGAGAAGATAACAGCTAGAATATATTGGAACAACAGGAAAAATTGAGGGGCGAAGATAGAGGAAAGCAAAGAGAAAAGATACTAGACAGCTTAAGAGAATGGCTTGGCAGTAGATCAACAACAGAAATAATAAATAGCTGTCGGGATCGAAATTTTTTAGAGACATGATCACCTCAACCAACAGGCACTGTACTTGATGATGATGATGATGATGATTATGATGATGATGATGAGAGGAACGTGGAGAAACCAAAGTATGTGTTCGTTATATATCCACTGATGTGGTGATCCATAATTTACATCTTCACTCTCCACTTCTAATGTTGTCTTCGAACTAACTCCTATTATAAGTGTGACTTATTTAATTGATGTGGTATTTCTCTTATTGATTATTTACCACCGGTAATATATTGCATTTCTTAATATTTGTTGGTGAGCCGCGATAGATCAGTGGTTAATGAACGGGACTACAAAAAATTAGATGTCGGGCTGGATCCTGAACGACGATTTCCGGATTCACCCAGCCTTAAATGGATACCGGATTTTTTCTGGGAAAGTAAAGTGGCGCGGGCGTAATACCAACAACATTATAGCTCGTTTCAAATCACTTGCCCAACTTCAAAACGCTATTGTTCAGTAACCGTTTGTTAAAAACTGTTGAAATTTTCCAAATGTTATTAGAATGCAAAAGATCCTTTAAATGTATATTTAACAAATATCTTGCAGCTGCAGTTTTCTTAAAGCGGCGAATTTCTTTGATGTTTGTCAAAATTGTAAATTGTGAACCCCTAAATAATAGAAATTACCGTAGTTGCTGGTCTATGATTAATTTTCACTAGGTAAAGGCGTGGCAGTAATGGGGAAATACCAGGAGAATTATTGTCTTCTTAGTTCGAGGACGGACGATTATATCAAGGTATACCTGTATGTCCAATTTTCATAGTTATGTGGTCCTGAAAAGGACCGTTTGTTGAACTAATTTAAGGTAATATAGAGACCAACATTGTGGGGGCTATATACTTTCATTCTGAATCAGACGAGTCTAAAAGATTAATAACTGTTTGGGGTTGAACATTCCACAAACCATCATTTTTCCAATATTCCTCTTCCTGTTTTAAGACACACATTGTGGTCTTCACATTCAGCCCAATAATCTTTGTCTATATTTAATAAAGCGAGATTAGCAAGAGTCTTTACATCGCATATTTTGAATGTTGTATTTTTATCTGCCACTTGTCCTTTTAATTTTGCCCAGATTAGTTCTATTGGATTTAAATGAGCATGGTAAGGTGGCAGCCTCAAACTTATATGACCATGCTCTTGGATAATCTTATCTATTTGAAAAATCTGTGTCCTTTGTTTTTGCTTTACTAGAGATAGTAATTCAGGTTTTAAGTACATGTTATTAAATTGTATGTGCTCCTTTGTGAGCCATATCTTAATAGCATCTTTTGTACTGGATGACGTCGGGACTTTATCATCAAGTGCAACAATGTTGTGGTACGCTGCATTGTCCATTATTAGGCAAGATGGTCGATCTAGTGATGGGAGAACAGAATTTTCAATCCAATGTCTAAATATGTGACCATTCATCTCAGAGTGATAATCCCGATTGTCTATGGATTTTAAAAGAAAAATGAGCTCTGCATTCTGTATTAGTCCATGTTGTCGACTACCTGCATGAGCAATTATCAAGCGCTGTCCTTTGCTGCTAGGCATTAATCTCTTAATCTTTCCATCTGATGACTGCCATTCCCTTTGGTTAGTGTGGTGAGCATTGATCCATGTTTCATCCAAGTACACAATATCATAACCTTGCTTGCGCACCTCTTTTTTTCACGTAAGTACTTGCTTCTCATGACTACTATATGTGGCTTCTCACAGATGATGTTTCGTCCATTGGAATACTTTCTGAATGTAAAGCCTGCAGCTCTCACATTCCTCCATAATGTAGACTTTGATATTTCAATACTGTTGTTCTTTTTCAGCGAAACTTTTAATTTTCTTATTGTAACAGTTTCATTCATACCCAACATTTTGCGAATTTCACGTCTACACCTCTGAATGAACGGAAATGAAACACACAATTTCTCAAGTGTCTAATTGTGCCAAAAAAACCACGGCGAAAGCGTGCAAACACGTCAATTTTACCGTGTATGGATTTTTACTCGCTATTTTTAACCTAAAATACTGTAAACATTAAGTTTCGACTACATCAATGGGTCGTTATAAATTTATATAAATCAAATAAGCAACAATAATAACCAACTGTTTTTTTTTTATGAAATTAATTCCCTGTTGGGTTCTAATCATTATAACTTTACATGCACATTTTGAACAACTTACAACAAGCGGTTAAAAAGCTATCGATTTTAAAAGTTGGGCACGAGTTATGAAACAAGCTATAACCCAAAATCATGTGCCGAAGGTCTATAAAAATATGGTCAATAACACCATATTCCCTATACGCCACTTGGCGTAACGGGGCTCTTTACTTTATTTTTTTACTTAATATTTGTTGTTACGTTTCTTGTGTTCACACCAAACTTTCACAACATTTGTGCATTTCGTTAGAGTGGCCTGTCAGAGTTTATGTAATGGAACATATTACACTTATAGAAACGTATAGGCACTTTTAGAATCTCTGTCTGTAAACATTCTAAAATTAGTCTTTATAAGTATAAATAAACAGAAGATTTATAAAGTCAGACAGTAGAGCTCCAACGACCACCAGCGTTATTGTATGACGAAGAAAGAACATCTTTCTTAGTCTCTTTCATTTAACTTCATGAATTTTAATTCCTCCTTTTTCCATATATATTTCTAAAGTAATCTTTTTCTATTGAAATCTTTTATTTCTGTCTTCTTCTTCTTTTCTCTTTCACTGATACCTAAAAGGTGTCGTGGTTTATATCATTTGTCGTTCTTGAGCTGCTCGAACTGTCTGAATTAGTGATTTTCCTTTGTTGTTACATCTCTCTGTCACTGCATCTATCCATCTTCTACTGGGTCTCCCTCTTGGTCTTTTTCCATGCATTCTCGAGAAGAACGCCCTTGATGGCGTTTGATAAGGATTCATTCTGACCAGGTGGCCAAGCCATTTAAGTTGTTGTTGTTCTATATATTCTTGGCAGGGTTTTGTTCCTACTATTTTTCTCATGGTTTCATTTGGTATTCTATCTCTTCTTGTGTTGTTTGTTACTTTTCTCAAGCAACGCATCTCACATGTATTGATCTTTCTTAAATGTGATTTAGTAAGGGTCCATGTTTGACTTTCTTAGCACGAAGTTGGTATGAAGATGCTATTTATCATTTGTTGTTTAGCTGGCATAGAAATGTTTGGATGTCTTAGCAATGGTGAAAGCTTTATTTCTGTAAAGTTGTATTTTTATACTTTCAATCATGTATGTTTTGAGATTCAATTTGGCGATCATTTCACACTTTGTCTTCTGTTGGTGGGTAACATTTGAGAACCGTTTACACCAAAAGGGTATCGGTTAAACCGATCAGCTGTAGTCTTGTATGTTATTCTACAATCAACCAAAGCGAGACTAGCTGAAGAGAAGAAACGGTCACGGTTAATCCAATCAGCTGTAGACTTGTATGTTACTCTACAATCAACCAAAGCAAGATTTATTGAAGAGGTTCGTTCAAGGTTAACCCAATCAGCTGTAGACTTTTATCCCACTCTATAATCAACAAAGGCAAGACTTGCTGAAGAGGTTCATTCAAGGTTAACTCGATCAACTGTAGACGTTTATCCCACTCTACAATCAACCATAGCAAGATTTATTTAAGCGGTTCAGTCAAGGTTAACCCTATCAGCTGTGGACTTTTATCCCACTCTACAACCAACCAAAGCAAGACTTAAAGAAGAGGTTCGTTCAAGGTTAAATCAATTCAGAGGAAGAGGTATGTTTACAGCACTTGGAAAAATTGGCAAAAATACAGATACACTATGTATTTCCGAGCCGTGATCGCAGCCTTATGCTATACTCATGAGAATACCTGCGCGAAAGACATTGCCTACGAAGCTATTTTTTTTTTTATTTAGCTGAGTGGCAGTGTTCCCTAGCGTTTGGCTTTTCGTGGCAAGGCGCTGTGCCACTGAGTACGGGTTCGATCCTGCCTTGGTCCATATTTTTTTCTGTTGTTGATTATTTGTCAATTTTTCCGAGTGTTGTAAACATACCTCTTCCTCTGAATTGATTCGCTGATTATCGCCTCGGAAGTTTCCCCTCTATAATAATATTCATGTATTATTATTTGTCTCTAGCATTGATCAAGGTTAACAGCCGAGATTTGAAAGCGAAGAAATGATGACAGCACCAAGAGAATCTTCTAAAATAAATGTCATGACTGAAACATTGAAATTGAAAAAAAATAGCCAGCAATTGTAAAAACGAGTGAAAGATGCCTCATAATGAACAGGTCACGACATATGTACTAGAATCGGGCAGCGTCGGAGACTAATCGAGTCAAGATGAATGACGTCGGAGACTAATCGAGTCAAGATGAATGAATCCTCACTTATCAAGATCCTGTTTCTCCCACTTTTCCAACAAGGTTGCTCTGCAAATAGGCTAACCAGCTTGACCAGGAAAGTATGGTTAGAAAATAGAAAGCAACTCAATACCCATAAATGTTGCACTGAAGTCGGATGTGCAGGGTCAAAAGGAGTAAGAATTCGCTGTAAACGATGGCACATAGCAACAATGTCCACTTGACGCTCCTTTCATGGCTTCATCATCATCATCCGGTACCGGGCCTGCTGGCATAGGTGATCATGTCTCTCCACAACTTTCGATCTCGACAGTTCTTTATGATTTCTGTTATTAACCTTCTGCCAAGCTATTCTCTTAAGCTGTCTGGTATTTTTTCTTTTTGCTTCCCTCTATCTCTTCGTCCCTCAATTTTTTCCAGTTGTTACAATATATTCCAGTTGCTCTCTTCTCATTACATGGCCAAAAAATGATGATTGTTTCTTCCTGATATTGAAAATTAGCTCTCTTTTTGCTTTGACCTCTTTCAGAGCATTTTTATTACTCTTCTTAGCTGTCCATGGCTTCACGGAGAGTAATTGTTGGACGAATTGTTAGGGGGGGGGGGGGGGGGCTTCGGGTGATCTAGAAGAACTAGAGGAAAAGAGATCGGTGTCCAGACAAGAAGGTCCCTGGTTAATCCTATCCTGCTACACTCGGTAGGAATTTTTCTTTTCGAATCCGTGATTTCTGTGTGGCTTTACACTTCCAATGTCTGGGTGGTGAGATCCCAAAACTAGCCCTATAGGATACTGACGAAAAATAAGAGGTGTCGTGCTCACTCTGCGCACTTTACAAAATCCGTGGCAGTTAAAAATTGAAAAGATGAGGCAAACGTGAACGCTGCTCAGCCAAATTATTTAGCACTTAGAAATCTAGCCGTGCCGAAGACGGATGTGTCGGGCCGAAAGAAGACGATTTCCCAGCTTGCTGTAAATTATGCAAAGCGCACACCCACGCCCAGGTAACTGGTGAAAGCTGGACTGAAGAAGAAGAAGTAGAACAAGAAGAGGAAGAACAAGAAAACAAGAAGAAGAAGAACAAGAACAAGAAAAACAAGAAGAAGAAGAAGAAGAACAAGAACAAGAACAAGAAAAACAAGAAGAAGAAGAAGAAGAAGAAGAAAAACAAGAAAACAAGAAGGAGAAGAACAAGAACAAGAAAAACAAGAAGAAGAAGAACAAGAACAAGAAAAACAAGAACAAGAAAAACAAGAACAAGAAGAACAAGAAGAACAAGAAGAAGAAGAACAAGAACAAGAAAAACAAGAAGAAGAAGAACAAGAACAAGAAAAACAAGAAGAACAAGAAGAAAAAGAAGAACAAGAAGAACAAGAAGAAGAAGAACAAGAAAAACAAGAAGAAGAAGAACAAGAACAAGAAAAACAAGAAGAAGAACAAGAACAAGAAAAACAAGAAGAACAAGAAAAACAAGAAGAACAAGAAGAACAAGAACAAGAAAAACAAGAAGAATAAGAACAAGAACAAGAAAAACAAGAAGAAGAAAAACAAGAACAAGAAAAACAAGAAGAAGAAGAACAAGAACAAGAAAAACAAGAAGAACAAGAAAAACAAGAAGAACAAGAACAAGAACAAGAAAAACAAGAAGAAAAAGAAAAACAAGAAGAACAAGAAGAACAAGAACAAGTAAAACAAGAAGAAGAAGAACAAGAACAAGAAAAACAAGAAGAACAAGAAAAACAAGAAGAAGAAGAACAAGAAAAATAAGAAGAATAAGAAAAACAAGAGCAAGAAGAACAAGAACAAGAAAAACAAGAAGAACAAGTAAAACAAGAACAAGAAAAACAAGAAGAAGAAGAACAAGAACAAGAAAAGCAAGAAGAACAAGAAAAACAAGAAGAACAAGAAGAACAAGAACAAGAAAAACAAGAAGAGAAGAAGAATAAGAACAAGAAAAACAAGAAGAACAAAGAAAAACAAGAAGAAGAAGAAAAACAAGAAGAACAAGAACAAGAAAAACAAGAAGAAGAAGAAGAATAAGAACAAAAAAAACACGAAGGACAAGAAAAACAAGATGAAGAAAAACAAGAAGAACAAGAAAAACAAGAAGAAGAAGAAGAAGAAGAAGAACAAGAACAAGAAAAACAAGAAGAACAAGAAGAACAAGAGCAAGTAAAACAAGAAGAAGAAGAACAAAAACAAGAAAAACAAGAAGAAGAAGAAAAACATGAACAAGAAGAACAAGAACAAGAAAAACAAGAAGAACAAGAAAAACAAGAACAAGAAGAACAAGAACAAGAAAAACAAGAAGAAGAAGAACAAGAACAAGAAAAACAAGAAGAACAAGAAAAACAAGAAGAACAAGAAGAACAAGAACAAGAAAAACAAGAAGAACAAGAAAAACAAGAAGAAGAAGAACAAGAAAAACAAGAAGAAGAAGAAAAACAAGAAAAAGAAGAACAAGAACAAGAAGTAGAACAAGAAGAGGAAGAACAAGAAAAACAAGAAGAAGAAGAACAAGAACAAGAAAAACAAGAAGAAGAAGAACAAGAACAAGAAAAACAAGAAGAAGAAGAACAAGAACAAGAAAAACAAGAAGAAGAAGAACAAGAACAAGAAAAACAAGAAGAACAAGAAAAACAAGAAGAACAAGAAGAACAAGAACAAGAAAAACAAGAAGAAGAAGAACAAGAACAAGAAAAACAAGAAGAACAAGAAGAACAAGAAGAAGAAGAACAAGAACAAGAAAAATAAGAAGAATAAGAAAAACAAGAGCAAGAAGAACAAGAACAAGAAAAACAAGAAGAACAAGAAAAACAAGAACAAGAAAAACAAGAAGAAGAAGAACAAGAACAAGAAAAACAAGAAGAACAAGAAAAACAAGAAGAACAAGAACAAGAAAAACAAGAAGAACAAGAAAAACAAGAAGAACAAGAAAAACAAGAACAAGAAAAACAAGAAGAAGAAGAACAAGAACAAGAAAAACAAGAAGAACAAGAAAAACAAGAAGAAGAAGAACAAGAACAAGAAAAATAAGAAGAATAAGAAAAACAAGAGCAAGAAGAACAAGAACAAGAAAAACAAGAAGAACAAGAAAAACAAGAACAAGAAAAACAAGAAGAAGAAGAACAAGAACAAGAAAAACAAGAAGAACAAGAAAAACAACAAGAACAAGAAGAACAAGAACAAGAAAAACAAGAAGAAGAAGAATAAGAACAAGAAAAACAAGAAGAACAAAGAAAAACAAGAAGAAGAAGAAAAACAAGAAGAAGAAGAACAAGAAAAACAAGATGAAGAAAAACAAGAAGAACAAGAAAAACAAGAACAAGAAGAACAAGAACAAGAAAAACAAGAAGAACAAGAAAAACAAGAACAAAAAGAACAAGAACAAGAAAAACAAGAAGAAGAAGAACAAGAACAAGAAAATAAGAAGAACAAGAAAAACAAGAACAAGAAGAACAAGAACAAGAAAAACAAGAAGAACAAGAAAAACAAGAACAAAAAGAACAAGAACAAGAAAAACAAGAAGAAGAAGAACAAGAACAAGAAAAACAAGAAGAACAAGAAAAACAAGAAGAACAAGAAGAACAAGAATAAGAAAAACAAGAAGAACAAGAAAAACAAGAAGAAGAAGAACAAGAAAAACAAGAAGAAGAAGAAAAAACAAGAAGAAGAAGAACAAGAAAACAAGAAGAAGAAGAACAAGAAAAACAAGAAGAAGAAGAACAAGAAAAACAAGAAGAACAAGAAAAACAAGAAGAACAAGAAGAACAAGAACAAGAAAAACAAGAAGAACAAGAAAAACAAGAAGAAGAAGAACAAGAAAAACAAGAAGAACAAGAAAAACAAGAAGAAGAAGAACAAGAAGAAGAAGAAGAAGAACAAGAAAAACAAGAAGAAGAAGAACAAGAAAAACAAGAAGAAGAAGAACGAGAAAAACAAGAAGAAGAAGAAGAAGAAAAACAAGAAGAAGAAGAACAAGAAAAACATGAAGAAGAAGAAAAACAAGAAGAAGAAGAACAAGAAAAACAAGAAGAAGAAGAACAAGAAAAAAAAGAAGAAGAAGAACAAGAAAAACAAGAAGAACAAGAAAAACAAGAAGAAGAAGAACAAGAAGAAGAAGAACGAGAAAAACAAGAAGAAGAAGAAGAACAAGAAAAACAAGAAGAAGAAGAAGAACAAGAAAAACAAGAAGAAGAAGAAGAACAAGAAAAACAAGAAGAAGAAGAAGAACAAGAAAAACAAGAAGAAGAAGAACGAGAAAAACAAGAAGAAGAAGAAGAAGAAAAACAAGAAGAAGAAGAACGAGAAAAACAAGAAGAAGAAGAACAAAAAGAATTTAAGTTTTAATTCAGATGATTCCACTGGCACTGGAGGTTGAGCAATTATGGATTTTAATTCGTTTGCAGTGATACCGGGGTCTTCGACTAACCTTAACCATAACTATAACCATTGACAGCAGTTTTTTTTAATCTCAAAGTTGCATTTTAGTTATAATCTAGCATGTAACATATAATCACATATAAACATTTGGAAGCATTTATTGTTGACGATATCCTAAAGCTAGGACATTATAAAAGTAAAGAAGTAAAGTACCCTCGTCACGCCAAGTGGCGTATAGCGAAATATGGTGTTAGTGACCCTATATTTTACAGACCTTCAGCACATGATTTTTGGGGTAATGTGGTCAGTATTATGCCCGTGCTGCTTTACTTTCCCAGAAAAAAATCCGGTACCATTTAAGGCTGGGTGAACCCGGAAGCCGTCGGTTGGGATCGAACCCTACCCCTTGTCCGTGGTAGTCCAGTTCACTAACCACTGAGCTATCGCGGCTCCCATCTAGGACATTATATTCATTCTTAAAGCTGATATTTTGTGGTGGTGGTTCCAATTTGTAACACAACACACACACACACACACGTAACAATTTTTGGTAAAGGTAAATATTTATATATGAAAGATAATTTTCTAGAATAATGCCTGTAACAAAAATATCAAAGATTGGTAAATCTAAGAGTTTCTGGGATGCAATGTTTAATTTTTAACCACAAACGTTTGTACATTTTAAGAAGATATAGCATCTGCTAATCACTTGAAATCGTTGCCTTTACCGACAATTCGGTTATAGTTATAGTTATGGTTATAGTTATAGTTATGGTTATAGTTATTCTAAAGCCCCGGTATCACTCAAACGAATGGAAATCGATAATTGCTCAACCGCCCGTACCAGTGGAATCATCCGAATTAAAACTCATCTCATTCAAGGACCCAAACAAAGAAAGGTAGCTACAGTCCCCATCATAGCGGCTACAGCACACGCCAAAAGACATAAGACCAAGTGGGTCTAGGTAGTGAACGCAGCTGAACTGTCCTTCGTCATAAGATATCATCATTCATTCATGGTAAGCAATCGGTATATATCGAAACACGATCCGGATGAAAAACACAGCTCACAGTGTACACAGTGCACTAAACTCAGTAGCACCAGCAGCAAGCCGGACTTAGAATATGAGGAAACTGCAACAAGGAACACTTTTTAAACTGAGCCTCAATTGTTCATGCCGCCTATTCGCCATATTGACCGGAAGTCCGAAAATTTGGCCTGCAATATAGTCGACTTTGTCAAAAGAACTTAGCCAACGGGCTTCGGCGACAGCTATGACATGTGGCGGTGTGGATATGGGGAATTCAAGACTGCAGAGAAAGTGGTTCCATGAAGGGAACAGAACTTTGAATGTATAAAAGAAGAAGCATGTGTACTTTAATTTCTTAATAAGCACAAATTGACAAATCAACTAAAGTATCACTGACAAACAAGTGTGCATTAAATGCTGTCCCGCCGATACTTCTCCACAAAAACGATAAAGAAAATTAAATCTATTTTCTATTAATAGCACTTTTCTGTCCATCTCATTTCATCATTCCACCTCTTTCTTCACATAAAGCCGTCATCCATTAGCGCGCCGACTCTGTTAAGAAATATCGATTAGCTAGAAAAATACAGAAGCTATATCGGTATCGACCTCCCACACAAAATAATGTGCTGGCCAGTTACTGCCTTCCGCACCTGAAACCAGGATTCCGGCCGTTATATCGTAAAAGACAAATAGCTTCCTTGCTCCTGTCTCATTTTTCTAACTTATTTCTGTTGTAGCCCGGACACAAGATTATTTATTCTAGAAGAAAGTCCAGTGTCTATTACACAATCTATCTCCTCTATAGCCACCAAATTATATAACTCAGACTTTATATGTGCAGCATTACAGATATTCTCTGCACAATATTTGTATGTATTGAGTCTACGTAATTAAATGTGTTGGCAACTTCCGATTCAGATGCTACGATTGCTTGACGGTTATACCTCTTCGTCATCATCATCAAGTACCGGGCCTGCTGGCGTAGGTGATCATGTCTCTCCACAACTTTCGATCATGACAGTTGTTTATCATTTCTGTTGTTGACCTACTGCCAAGCCACTCTCTTAAGCTGTCTGTTATTTTTTCTCTTTGCTCCCCTCTATCTCTTCGTCCCTCAATATTTCCAGTTGTTACAATTTATTCAAGCTGTTCTCATCGAATTACATGGCCAAAAAATGATGATTGTTTCTTCCTAACATTGGAAATGTATAGATGGCGATATCTACCTACCTCTTCGTGGTATAGTCTTTAAAAGGCGTTTAATTGGTGTTGCCTCGTCGTAGGCGGTTAGCTGCGATATCTGCACCTTTCATCTGGAAACCGTTTCGATTTCAACACGGCATGTTATGCTTTCCTTTTCTGATCCCTACCCGTTCGAAATGACTTCTTACTCTTGACTAGGTGTACCACTGGGAGGTGGAGTGTGATTCTGATCCACTATTCCGGACCCCAGCAGTCAACTACAAGTTGCTGACCATTATTAGCTTATAAGCTGAAATGTGTCTTCAGTAAGTGGGGATGGACCATAGTTACGTATTATGTTGGGGATACCAGGAAATATCGAAGTAGTTACAAAGAATATGTTCCATATGTCCACATATGACGTGCATATTTCGTTCGTTCGTTTGCGAGGTTAAACCTCTCTTCGTCATCCGCCCTTAAAAGGGTGTTATCCGGGCGTATTTGCGTTGTGTTGTGGTTTTCAGTAAAGTTGAGATATTTGTGCCTTTCAGTCCAACACATCTGACTTTAACACGGTTCACATTTCTACATTTTAAGTAAGTGTTGGCTGTTACTATCATCACTAGTTCATGAATTGATTGTAATTGACATTGGCAGATTAGTTCCGAACTAATCTCTGAATTAGAATGCATCTCGTGTATTGTGGCTTAACCTCTCCGTGTTGATACCTCCACCGATTGTCAGTTTAAAACGGGTTTCCTTTCAAGCTGAAGAGGCTTCTCTCTATGGCTTAAGGGCGTGTGGCAACTTTTGCTATAAATGTCAGTACTGTACAATGTCAAAAAAACACATTTCATGGTTAATGTTGTCGGTATCAAGCCAGACTGAATATTTGTATCTGAAATTATATAAATCACGCACTTTGATTAATGCATTCTGTCAATAACTATAGACTACTTGAGACATTGCTCAGGCACACTCGTTGACAGACATAATCATTCACTAACTGGCTTAGGTTTCCCAACGGTTTAACTTACTCCTATATCAGATTCATCATTTTAGTTATAAATACATTATGAGTTTGTTCTGTTATATTTACTATTTTGTTGCTCAGTTTACTTTGAACAGACGACATTTTAATGAAAAACATTTACTGCTTTCACCCTGTTCATGCACGTCGTTCACATACACTAGTGACTTTTGACACACGGTGGCTGGGTGGTTAGACCGCTCTCTATTGACCAGTAGGGTGAATTGAAAAAAAAAACGGTGGCTGGGTGTTTAGAGCGTTCTCTATTGACCAGTAGGGTGAATTGAAAAAAAAAACGGTATGGTAAAAGCTTTACGTGATTAGTAGACGACACAGATTTGAACGACGTTTCGGCTCAATAGGCCTTCAGCAGGAACAAACAAACAACACGCACACACAGATATGTAAGTAAATAAGACTAATCCTACATAGCTAACTAGTAATGAAATATCCAAAACAAACTAATTGAAACTAGTTAAAGAAAAGAAAATGACTTCCCTGTGTCGTGGACCGTGGTCGGAATGGGAAAGAGATAGTCACAAGGGTATAACTGTAATTATACCCTGCTGGTCAGGACTGTGTGAAGGGTTCTAAAAATACGCGAGTAGGGGGAACGCTGTCTAGGTTACCTCGACTGCAAAAACACTGACAATGTCTAGAAGTATCTAAGGGCCCACAAATACATGTATACACCAGTTGCGTATTCGCTATGTTACCGCAGCTCCCGCCGGTAGCCTGAACATATTAACGAATTACAAAAGGAAATTGTAATTTATTATATTTTTTTTTACAATTATATTACAAATTTTCAAATATTCTATTACACGTTTCGTAGGTCAATATGATTTATTTGCTTTTATCTGCATTTATTAAAGCAAGGTTCTCCTATGGCCCCTATAACGTTTGTAAATGAAACCGAAACTATTCTACGATAGTACATGAAACCGCTAATAAGTAGCGGTACAGTGCTCTTCTATCGGATTTAGAATTAATGACCTCGACATTAAAAAATTCCAGTGAAAATAATACAGGCCGGAGCTACCTATACAAAATGCGGTTTCATGGGTTATTTTTTGCTCTAGCCAATTTTAAGCGTCACAAAGTGAAACTGAAACTATGTCTCATTTACCGGATCTTCCTTTGAAATTTATAACTACGTTATGTGCACCAGCATATTGTAGAAAGAGCTTTTTCTGCTCTCAAGAGAATCAAATCTTATTGTCGCTAAACTCAGACACAAGAACGCTTACCTAGTTTGGCATTAATGTCCATTGAGAAATCATTCCCTAAGAAACTTAGAAACAAACAGAACAGTGCTTTCAATGACAAAGTGATCGAGACATTTTCGTCCCAAACTAGACGGATATAATTAACATAAATAAATAAGTAATTTAAAATGTAGTGATGCCATTAGCAAATATTACTTCATGTTAGCCTACTGAATATAATGCATGTGTTTATTTATTATGTCAGGGGTAGCCCAGACCCCCAAAACCAGTATACGTCACTGGTATATATATATATACACACACACACACACACACAGAGGCGTGTATACATATATACACGTACAAACAGACTTGCACATACCAATACATTTCTACATACATATATATATATATATAT
The DNA here is from genome assembly GCA_032433765.1 of Megaustenia siamemsis. Classification (NCBI taxonomy): domain Eukaryota; kingdom Metazoa; phylum Mollusca; class Gastropoda; order Stylommatophora; family Ariophantidae; genus Megaustenia; species Megaustenia siamemsis. The sequence continues at coordinate 46,025,891 of JAVIAB010000156.1, forward strand.
ATATACATTTATATACAGATATATGTGCATATATATATATATATACACACACACAACATGCATATATATATATATATATATACCAATACCCATACATATGAACACATACATGCATGTGCACACCCATACGGGGACAATCATATATGTGTAGAAATGTGCACCTAATGCCCACATAACCAGAAGAATACACACCGGGGTCAGTGTGCAAACACAAAGGAGAAAGAATAGAACAGAAGATATATATGTAGATGTATATGTATATATATATATATATATATATATATATATATATATATATATGCATGTATGAAGCTTTGTATAGGTATATGCATCTCTGTGTGTATACATGTATTTGTGGGCCCTTATTTCCTTTTAGACATTGCCAGTGTCTTTGCAGTAGAGGTAACCTAGACAGCCTTCCCCCTACTCGCGTATTTTTAGAACCCTTCACACGATCTTGACCAGCAGGGTATAATTACAGCTACACCCGTGTGACTATCTCTTTCCCATTCTGACCACGGTCCACGACACAGGGAAGTCATTTTTCTTTAACCAGTTTCGATTATTTTGTTTTGGATGTTTCGTTACTTGTTAGCTATGTAGGATTAGTCTTATTTACTTACATATCTGTGTGTGCGTGTTGTTTGTTTGTTCCTGCTGAAGACCTATTGAGCCGAAACTTCGTTCAAATCTGTGTCGTCTACTAATCACGTAAAGCTTTTACCATACAATTGTTTCTATTTTTTTTTCAATTCTCCCTCACATTTAGCTTTACTGCAGCTTCGCATTTGTATGCATTCATTTGCATTTCTTTGCCTTAATCCCTGACCAGAAGGGTCGGGGTTTAATTCTCAGAAGCGGCAATATTTTTTTTTTCAGATTGACAGCGCTTCTACACTTACCCAGTACCCAAAAATGGGTACCAGAGTTGATTCTTACAAGTAAGGGCGCCCTGTCGTGGTGCCGACAACGTCAGTCCATAAAGTGTTTTTGGTCAGTGAAAAACATGGACACTTTAAGGAGTAGTCTACCTTTCTTTACATTAAGGTGGGTTTATTTCATGGAGTCAAAACACTTGAAGTAATCAGATTCATAAAAGACTCATTGAGTCCGAATGAGTGAAACAAAACTGATCAAGACCTTACAAAAAATCAAACTGTGGTGTTCCTGCGAGCAGACAGCCTGTCAAGAGAATATAGTTTTAAAAAATTAAGGACAGCCCGGAATCCAAAAATTCGTTGTTGACGTCGAATGTATGGAGCTGAAATGCGCGTAACTCGCAACGTAAAGCAGGATACAAGGTGATTACGTCCATATCATATCTTATCTTGAAGAGGAGTTATCGGCTTACTAATACTGCAATCTATCTATCTTTTGTCCTTTCGAGCCGAAGACGGCACATAGGGCAGAACCACAATCTCAAAAACAGAAACCTTGTGTGCCAAAATGGCACATATTGCAGAGATCACTGCTCTAAAATCTATGACGCTGTTTCCATAACAATACTTTTTTACAATGCCAGCTTGTCAAGCCATCGATCAACCTCCTTAGTCGCCTCTTACGACTTGCCTGGAAGGTCACAGTGTCACTATTCTTTACCTCCCTCATAATGAGGCCCCGATAACACACGGGATATTACTGCAATAGAAGGGAGAAAATGGGACTTCTCGACGATCATCTACAACTGTTCTACTGGAAACTTGGATGGTGTATAATAAAATGTAAATGTACTAATCCATTTAATCCAGTCAAGGTGGTGCCCAATGGCACCATCCATCCTACGAGAAGAAAAACTCCTAGGTCAAATCAAGATCTAACCTGTCGAGGACGAGGTTTATCAGCCGCGACGCTGTTTGGAGGAAAATATCACGACATACACAAAGAGAAGTACCGACAGTGCGACGAGCTCATTTGATGTCAGGATGTTGTCCCTACAATAATGAAACAAACAAAAGTCTATATATAGTTGTAGTTTTATAGTTCGCATGGTTCAAGTAATTGAACGCTGGAGAAGAAGATCCAGACAATGGAATTTATCCTTTTGTTGTGCTTTGGTTATAAACGTAAGTATGTGAAGTTACACAATTTGTACTAAGTATCAATATCTTTCATGGTACATAACTAACAGTTTTACATCCACGACAATACAAAGACAATTAAATACCACTAAAATATCTTCATAATTATTAATGTGTCATTTCTTCTTCTTCTTCCTCTTCTTCTCTATTTCATTTGAATTTCAGAGTAGAGTTGAAATTTAGGTTGAGGTTGATCACTCTTCTATTGACCTCTTTTATGTTTCCTATAGTTTCTAAACCAAAGTATATCAACAATGATAATAGCAAGCGAAAACAAAAAAGAGAACGAAATATACGTACAAGAAAACAGTAGAAGAAAGGACGAAATAAATTAAATGCTATTTGCAGACGACCAAGTTCTGATACATGAAACAATTGAGGACCTGCAAGAACATATCAACAGGCTAAACAACCCTTGTAAACAATACAACATGAAAAAAAGTAAAGTACCCCCGTCACGCCAAGTGGTGTATAGGGAATATGGTGTTAGTGACCATATATTTTACAGACCTTCGGCACATGATTTTTGGGTAATGTGGTCGGTATTACGCCCGTGACACTTTACTTTCTTAGAAAAAAATCCGGTACCATTTAAGGCTGGGTGAGCCCGGAAGCCGTCGGTTGGGATCGAACCCACCCTCTTGTCCTTTGTAGTCCAGTTCACTATCCACTGAGCTATCGCGGCTCCCATACAACATGAAGATCAACATAAACAAAACCGAAATAATGGCAATAGCGAGAAAGATAGAAAAACTAACCATCATAATAGATAATACAACTCTGAAACAAGTAGACAATTTTAAATATCTGGGCAGCACGTTAACACAAGACAATAACCAAGCGACAGAAATAGATATAAGGTATAACAAAGCATGCCAAGTTATAGGTCAAGTATCAACACTATTGGAAAACAAAGCAATAAGTACAGAAGTAAAAAGGGCAATTTACAAATCAATTTTTCTACCAACTCTGTGCTACCAGTGCCAGAATTGGACGCTGAACTTTAGAACAATAAGAAAGATAACGACCAACGAAGTGAAATGTGTCAGAGGAATGACAGGAAACAGCTTAAGGAACAAAGTAAGAAACACTGACCTGAGGAAGAAACTCGAAATTGAACCAGCCATCGAATACATAAAGAAACAACAGATAAAATGGTTCGTTCACATAATAAGACAAAAAGAACTAACAATGACTCAAAGCGCCATAAACAAACTTTACGAAAACGCCAGATTAAGAGGAAGACCGAGAAAGAGATGGATAAAGAGAATACTAGAGTCACTAGGAGGGATAACACCAGAAGAGGTCAACAGAAGAGCAAAGAATCGCAGGTTGTATCTCCCCTCGACGCCAACGGCAATGGAGGAAGAATAGAAGAAAGACGAAGAAGATAATTTCTAATATTCCATTGCACCATCTTTTACATCGTTGACCCTTTGGTCTGGTGTTCTCCTAGTACTTATTGACAAATAGTTGTATTTTGATCTTTCTTTCTAATCACATGGCCAAACCATTTTATATGTTGTTTCTTTATGTATTTAGTGGTGAACGGTGTGAATTTTTCATTTTTTCTTTATCATCTCTTTTTTGTCTCATACCTCCGGCTGTTTCCTATTGAGAGTCTAAAATATTTCATCTCGGTAGTTGCTATTTTTCTTATTGTTCTTGAGTCTGGATTCCAGGTCTGGTATTAGTAGTGATATAGTGCCACCACACTTCCAAACCTTTCTCTCGTACTTAACTGAGTGGAACAACAACAGTCGTCATAGAAACAGCAATGAGTTTATTAGCCTTCAACCTGGCGCTGAACAATATTAATATCTTCACTATCTCTAAGTGACTGAGCTGGACTAACTGCACTGAGTGAACTGAGTAACTTAGCTTCTAAGAGAGAGAGAGAGAGAGAGAGAGAGAGAGAGAGAGAGAGCTCTGTCTCTCTTAGCTTTTTATATTTCCCTCTAACTGCTATCCCAAGTTCCTTCACGCATCCAATCAAATTCCGCCCCTATAAACTCCTTTGTCTCATATTTGCCAAAACAAAACGTCACAGCCGTTTTTTCCACCTGTGAACCTTCCAGATCGCTCTACCTTGAACTTTCGACCTTGGACACATTCATGGACCTATTTTCTAAAATGATCTAATTCTCTCCTCACACCCTGCACAATTCCCTCGCCCATACACTCAAGCCGGTATACTATTACAGTATCACAACTTTGGAATGAAGATTGCGTTGTAAAATGACGTTTTGCTTTCAGTGTTATTTCCTTCTTGTACAACAGTGGTAGCATCTGTCCGAGTCCTTGTCAGAAAGTCTTAGCAGTTCGGCAGGGGTAAACTACAAACTTTTGAGATCGAGCACAAATACAAAGTAGCCACCATCAAGAAAAGCAGAAAAAAAAACAATGAAATAGAATGTATAGAAAAATGATTAAGAGGAACGTTATAATATTAGGATTATCGACAAAATGGCAGGGACGACAAGCTGCTTGCCAAGTGCCCTTTTTAAAAATGTGTATTTCTTAGTGCGTTTTCTCATAAGAGTGGAAACAAATTAGCGTGATTTCGGGGTTTTAGAACAATTTCGTGACCTGTGCTATTTTTGTGTATACCGGTTCCCGCATCGCAAACACATCACCGGCCTATTATCAAAAGTCCAGTCGAACAAGCACTGTAGCGCGCCGTGTTCTGTTTTTTCTTTCTTTGTTATTGCTCCTTGTGTTATTTACTTTATTCCTTATCTCAGAGCCCCCTCTCGCTGACCATAGTAAAGCTGATGGAACGGAAGCCACGTCATTATCGTGTGCACGGGATCTCTATGAGGCATCCTCAACACCCGCCATTACTTTCAACAATAAGCCTAGGCTGATTTTGCTGTAAAGCAAAGAATACACATTATACAACAGCCAATCAGGTGATAGTGACACTGTGACCTTCCAGGCATGTTGTAAGAGGCGACTCAGGAGATTGATCGATGGCTTGACAAGCTGTCATTGTAAAAAGTATTGTTATGGAAACAGTGCCATATATTTTAGAGCAGTGATTTCTACAATATGTGCCACTTTGGCACGCAAGGTTTCTGTTTTTGAGATTGTGGTTCTGTCCTATGTGCCGTCTTCGGCTCGAAAGGACAATAGATAGATAGAATCAGGTGATGGTCACACAAAATTCCCAGCCACCACTATCTTGTGGAAATTACTGTTAAAACAAGGCTACGACACCCTACAGAAAATGGGGACTAGGGCGACCATATTTTTGAAACCCTAATCCAGGACGGATTAATTTGACTTCAATTTTCCCTCAACAAAATGACATTTCTTCCGTCTTTTTCAAGTGAATAATACATATATTTTAAAACTAATTTAAACACCTAAGAATATAGGTTTACAAAACGTTATCAGGAGATAACAAAAAAACATTAGTGAATAAGCCTTGCTTCAGATATGGGGTTTTCAAAGAACTTCTGTATAAAGACTGGGCATCTGTCTTGAGATTAAAAATAGGATTTTTAAAGGAAGGAGCATGTGAAGAACCCTTTCAACATCAGGCAGCAGTGCAAGCCACATAGTCTGTGAGTAACCTAATATCATCTGGAAGTCTGTGTCCACAAACTCCTTGAGACTTTCACCTCTAACTGTGTATGATTTGAAGTGCAGATACAGTTTAGTAATAATCATCTCAACAGCAATAGGTAATACATCTGCAGCTGCTCGAACAGTGTTGTGGAAAATATGGCATGCACAACCAGCACCTATCAAACCATGTCCAAAGTTTTCTTTCAGCTTTATGAAAACATTGTTCTTTCCTTTCCTTTCAGTGCCCCCAAAATTAGAATTTGTGTTGTCTGCACATAATGCAACTACTTTCCTGTCTAAACCTTTTTCCGTTAGACAGTCATTAATTAAACTACTAACAATATCAGATGTTTGCCCTGGCAATGACTTCAATTCTAATATTTTAACTTTCAGCCCCCTATTGTGATCAAAGTATCTGACAAGTAAAGGAAAAAAAAATCTTGATTCCCTTGTGGTTGGAGGCATCTGTCAGTATGGAAATAAATGTTGAGTTTTCTAGGTCACATCTCAACTCGTTTTGAACATGAGGTGTGCACACATTTGGAATAATGGTTTCTGTTTTCGAATGTGCACAAGCAAATTGTGGTTCTAAAGTAACCTGAAGTAGTTTTGATGTGTAGTCCATAGATCTAAATGTATGATTGTGTACCACTGTATGATAGGCAAACGTACATTCTGTAGCAGCTAGTTGTTCTTTTTGTCACCAATCTGTTCAGCTCGAAAAAAATGTTGTTAATGACGAGCTTGATGCAGTTGTAGCGACGGCTCTCTTATGTTTCGCACTATTTATGTGACTCTTAATATCACCAAGGGTGTCCGGTTAGCGCAATCGATAGGCGGTTGGCTTACCACGGCAACAGCCGGGGTTCGTAATCCTGGCGAGGACACCTGGGTTTTACTAATTCCCTAAAAATTAGTAGGAGCCGCGATAGCTCAGTGGTTAGTGAACTGGACTACTACGGACAAGGGGTAGGGTTCGATCCCAACCGACGGCTCCGGGTTCACCCAGCCTTAAATGGGTACCGGATTTTTTCTGGGAAAGTAAAAGCAGCACGGGCGTAATACCGACCACATTACCCCAAAAAATCATGTGCTGAAGGTCTGTAAAATATAGGGTCACTAACACCATATTTCCCTATACGCCACTTGGCGTGACGGGGGGTACTTTACTTTTTACTTACTTAATATCACCAAGTCCACTATGGTTAATCGAAAACCCAGAGGCACATATACTGCATCCTACAGTGAAGTCTGATGTATACTTTTTTTTTAGAAAGGGGTATTCCTTTTGTAAATCTTGATTGAAAATGCATTTACGTTTTGATGCTATTTGTTACAACAATTGCAAACATTACAAATTAACTATAGTTTAAATAATAATTTGTATGACTATACCATATGCATAGCATAAGTTCTTAAACATTAAAATATCAAGTAACTGAATAATAACACATTGTAAATAAAATTTAATGAATGCATAACCTCTATCACTAAACAACACAATAAAAAAAAAAATTAGTTCCTCAGTAAACGAAAGTAACACAATGAATATACAAGAATATGAAATGTCGTGGCAGCAATGATGCTACTTGTTGAGTTTCAGTATTCAGGATTTAAAACTTGAAGCGCATTTTACTGTTACTGTTTCGCCAAATGAACAGCCAGTTCAACTTTTTAAACATTTTCTACACAACAACGGAATAATGTATATTTTTATGTCGAAGAGACGTTTACTATATTGGCAAAATTGGTAAACATTTGTGTCCCTAATGTATTTTAACAACTCTGGGACAAAAGCTAAAAAAATCGGTCAAAATCGGGACAAACTCGGGACTGTAACAAATCAAGGACAAAGGTTGAAAAAACAGTTTAAAAATCGGGACTGTCTCGGAAAAATCGGGACGTCTGGTCACCTTAGTGGACAGACCGAGCCCAAATGTCTGCGAAGCCAATCTCTAAATGGGATATCCAGTTAAAGAAACCTCAACCGTCGTAATCCGTTAATGTAGGATCATGCCTGGGACTAGAAAACGGACATCTACGCAATACAGCAAATGCTATAGAAAAAAAAATCCAGGTCGATTGTGAGTCCCTCTTTCGAGACGTAGTCAAACGGGAACAACGTCGGTTCCCCAAATCCAAAGGGTCAATCAAACAAAACTGGAAATTGAAACTCAAACGTCTCAGAAACAGCCAATGAAGGTCGGAAAATAGACTAAAAATAGTGCCTTGGAACGCAGAGGGGGTAAGACATAAAAATAGAAATCCAGAAATTTATAATAAAACCGATTCCTGCTGCTCTTGCCTCTCTGATCAATGTTCTTCTCAGTATCTCTCTGGGTCGGCCTCTTTTCCTCTTACCTGTTGTTTCCCACATGAGGGCTTGCTTTGTTATTCAGTTATTATCTCTCCACATAACATGTCAAACATATGACCATTGTTATTTATTGATTACTGAAGATATTAGTGATTGATTAGACATTCCTCTAATTTTCTCGTTTGCTTTGAATTCGTTCCACGCTACACCGAGTATTTTCATTAAACATTTATTTTGGAATGCGTTCAATAACAAGTAACAATAAGGAGAATGTAACATGCGGGAGTACGGGGAAATGAAAGAGCGGACAGGTTGGCTATTGTTGAGGACGGGCAACCAACGGATCGGGCGGACATCATCAATACCCTCCGGGAAGTGGGAAGGACACAGGACTTCGACAACCATGAGTCCACGTCACTCCTTCGGATGAGAGCGATGGGAGTTAAGATGGGCACATCCAGAAACGAGAAACTTAGTGGCCGTGTAAGAAGACTAATCAACCAACACAGAACTGGAGTCGTCAGTCGCTGGACACTGCGAGATTTGCTAAGGAGGAAATCTGAGCATCTATGGACATGTTCGGATTGCAATGATGATGACCCGCAAATAACTCAATAAGGAGAAGGTATTTGAGTACATTGGTCATGTGCTGAGAATGAACGAAAGACGACTCTTGGAACAATCCTTCATGTGGACACCGCGTGGAAAAAAGGAAAACAAAGACAATTAAATTAAACTCTGGGTAGAACAATTAACAAGGGGAGCCCATAAAATAAGCGAAGAAAACAATCAATACCTAGCACTGAATCATCAGATGTTGAGAGTTATAATTACCACCGTATGTGACGAATGCTGCCCGATAGGATGAACTAACAAGTTAAATAAATTATTCATCATTACTGGTTGTTTTATTACATGAAGACTTTTACCGAGTGTGATACCGAGGCCTTCCATAACCAATAACCAATAATGGTGGATAGAGCTATAAACAAATATATAAATAACAAAGTAGACAATCAATCCACTTTAGAACGTTCTATAGGATGGATTAGCCCAGTGGAAAGTTTTTTTGGTAAGTGCTATCACACACACACACACACACACACACACACACACACACACACACACACACACACACACACACACACACACACACACACACAAACGAACATGTATAAAAGCGATTACATGTTTAAATAGAAGAAAAAAAATAAAAACTTGTTTGCAGGATGTATCGCATTTTTGGAGTATGCCGTGGGGACATGGGACTGGAGAATAAGGGTTACTTGCCCAGTGCAGTCGCCCCGAGGTGTTCAGGTCTGATTTGTTATTTCATCACCCCACCCCACTCCACTCCTGCTCCCCACAGGCAATTTGAATCGATGTTCTTCTGGCTCCGAGTAAAAGCTATCGATCCAGTTATCCGCTCTCCTATACAAAAAATATAAAAAGAGTAATGTTTCATATAATGGGGAAAAGAGATGCGAAAGTATGATCCCACCTTATTATCAATCCTTCAATAAAAGAAATATATAAGTCGTTAATACAAGACCAAATACAGAACAATGTGCGCTTATTTTTTTTCAAAGAACAGTTTTATCAGCTGGAGAGAAACGGTTAAAAAAGCGTCAGCGATCATATTTGTTGACTTTCTTGTCAGCGGTAAATTATAACACTTTGATTGGGTGCATACAAAGACAACAACTGAATTTGTGAATGAGTTTAACTGTAAGAAATGTAAACACCACAATGATCAAAAACACATGAAGGGGAAACAACCCTTGCGAAAATAGATAACAGAAATACTAAGTTTCTAAATGTGTGCACATTTGCTGAATTAAGTGACGGAAAGGTAATCTCATGCGTCGTTATATTCTCCCAACAGTGACATGCTATAACACATCGATTTATCTTTCAAGATAGAAAGCCTGTTCTAATAATTGTTGTTATTACTGGACTGGCAGGCCATTAAGAGTAATGGGTGTTCATTACGTTTTGTGGCGTATGGGGAATACGGTGTTAAAGTCACTGCATTTCTCTAGTAACCATTGCCACATTCGTGCTGGTTTGTGTGACCAGGAATACGCCAAATCGCCATAAATTTCTAAGAAAAAAAATTCTACGCCACCCATTTTCAAGCTTGGGTAGACTGATGTGCTGTTAGCTCAAAATAAATTCACAGCACTCGAGAAACTTATACTCATCATGTAAGTAGACAGACAGGCGGGATAACCATTTTGCTTGCATGACTTCGCACAATGGTCACATTCCTACAGGGGGTACAAGAGTTACAGGCAATGCTGGTTCTTGAGAACGTTTTAGGTGTGGTTAGTATGAAGCTTGGGACGTTAAATCCACAAATATGAAATCTCTCTGCGATCAAGACTCAATCAGAGTAGGATTCCAGACTCTCTCTCTCTCTCTCTCTCTCTCTCTGCGATCAAGACTCAATCAGAGTAGGATTCCAGACTCTCTCTCTCTCTCTCTCTCTGCGATCAAGACTCAATCAGAGTAGGATTCCAGACTCTCTCTCTCTCTCTCTCTGCGATCAAGACTCAATCAGAGTAGGATTCCAGACTCTCTCTCTCTCTCTCTGCGATCAAGACTCAATCAGCGTAGGATTCCAGTCTCTCTCATGAAGTCAGCTGTCTGTTTAAGCGAATCGATTGCCCCATATAGTTTTTCTTCCAGAGAGGTGGGCGTGGGCCACATTGCTCTTCTCAGGTTTGTGTACTGGGGCAATCCTGTAGAACATGTTTTGTAGTCATAGTAGTCATATTGTCCTGTGTACAGTGGCATAGGCTGGTTGCACCTATTTTGAATTTAGTGAACATGTGATTTCTCATTCTATTGTGGCCAGTGCATAGGCGAAGTATGATGACTTGATTCCTCCTTGATAATTGATGGTATCCGTCACTTTCGTTATGCTTTGGGTGTTCTCATTTCCATTTTTAATGGAACTGACCCTTCATGATGGATTTGGCTTCATCATAACTGAGCGGATGGTTCTCTTGTGGTAATCGACCTCCCTCTTTAGCTAATTTGTCTGCGCGTTCGTTCCCGTGTATATTACAGTGTGATGGTATCCACTGAATGACTACTCTCTGGAAGTTATTGCATAGTTGGTCCAGGGTTGTTCTCAAGTCATCTAGTTCATTGTTATTGGGACTTTTTAGAGCTGATCGTACTGACAGTGCATCAGTCATAATCACCAATTTATTGTGCATGTTTATTTTGTGTTGAGTAGCCAGTGTTGCAGCATCTCTGATGGCCTCAGTTTCTGCTTTAAAGTTGTTTCAGAATTTTCCAGTAGCTATTGACTTGGTGATCTCGTCCTGATTATTCAGCGTCAAGAACACACCTCCCCCTCCATTTCTGGCGGCATTTGTAGCAGAGCCATATGTGTATATGTGGGACCAAGAGTCCTATAGGTAGGTATCGTGTATGTGTTTTTCTGCTACGTGTTTTCTTTCTGTGTCTGATTGGGTGCCTTTTCTCATGAATCATTTAATAATACTGCCCACTCACAAATGTTTTTGCCGCTTGTTTAACCGTTTTATCTCGCCATTGGATTGCGCTTCCGGGGCGACCCAAGATGGTGGTGTCTTTCGCCAGTTCGTGGGCAAGGAAGTGTGAATTCATTACTGTGGGATTCTGAATGAAGAAAATAAAAATCTCACGTTATATCCATGTGAAGAAGAGCTGTATGACTGGGGTTGGCCACCTTATAACGTGGAAACGGGTTCTGGACCGAGTGAGTGTACGAGAGTCTAGACCATCCACAGCCATCGACTTTCAGCGACAAAATAAACAATGACGACAAGATGAAGCCTAGACGACAATATCGAAGAAGGAAGACAACCAAAAAAACGTGCCGGAATGTGTAAGAAACGGTTGAAGTGCGAGAGAGTAGGCCTCAAGTATATGCGTGGTACGTACTGGACTTGTGCTTCCATAAATCAATGACGTCCCATTCTTGATAAGCTACTGCGCGACGCCGATTTTGATGAGTTTGCAAGAAACACCTCTTGGCGATAGGACAGTTGTTGCCCTGGATTCCTCTTGAAGCGTCTGAAAGAAGAGGTCGACCAAAAAAGATGAACTTTAAACTAAGTGCTAAGCAGGCTAAGGATGCCAAGTAGGATGATTTCCGCAAAAAAAAAGTGTACTCAGAAAAATCACTAACCACATTCTGGCGCCTTCATCAGAGCACGAATGGCGTAAAAACACAACACAGAGGTATACCAGATTTCCAGAGGACAGACCAAATATGGCACAAATCAGATGAGAGCAAAATGAAGACCCCGCTTTCCCGCTACATTGAGCAGACTTACCAAAGAAATGAGGCTGTACGAATGAGGATATAGGGGGGTCACTTTCAGAATTGTGTGAGGATGTAGTGCTGGGACACTTAAAAGGTCACACAACACTGCTCCTGGTACAGATGGTGTTCAGTACGACGACATAGGCGATTTAGCTGACGGCGAATCGATAAAACTCCTTAAAGATTTTAATGCCAACATTCAGAGGGCCTGGACATTAAGGAGGAATGGCTGCACAGCTACTTACTACCGCTACCGAAGCCAAATAATGACCACTCTCAGATCAGTGCCTATAGAATTATCACGATGCAGAAGATATAACAAAGAGACATGGCTCATTGCGGTAGTTTTCGCCTATGACGTCTTCGAAGGCTTCCACAGACTAGAGGAGACATATGCTGCTGCTATAAATCTGGAAGATGTATACAAAAGAGTACAATTTGAATACTTCATGATGCTCAAACTTCCGGTGCACCCCTTCCTCATTAGATGAATCACTATTTCTTTCTCTCCTGCCTGTCAGGTAATTAGGACAGATATTTTTTATTTTCTCGAGATATAGAAATATATTGTAATCCTCGCTTAGTTATTATTTATGAGTTTTACAGACCATATTGTGGTGGCAAAAAGGCTAAATATCTTCCATAAGCGATGTTTCCGCAGAATAATGCAATGAAATGGCAGGACAAACTAACCAACTTAACAGTCCTGCCCGTGCTAACACCCTACCCTAACAATCATGTCAATTCTCAGAAACCGAGGGTTAAGTTGGCAGGGACACGTCCAGCGAATGGAACAAAACCATATTCTTAAGCAAATACTATATGGTGAACATTAAAGGACAAATCGTCAGACCTAAACTACGATATAGAGATGTTTGTAAATCATCTCTGTAGGACTTCTACGTCTGAAAAAAATATCTGGGAGCATCTAGCAAGAGACCGCACATCATGAAGAGCCTGTATTAAAAAAAAAATGCTATAACATCGTTGAGGTTGCACTATGGAAAATCATGGAAGAGAAGAGACTCATGGGAAAAAATGGGAAAACCCTGTGGATCAGTGGGCCTGACTTGTTCATTCTGTGGCCGAGTGTGTTTGTCAAACATTGGTAGAATTAGCCACGAGAGAAGCTGTTCGACAAAAACAAAAAATAATGCATAATAGCCTCCGCTAAACCGAGAGGCAAAAAACCATAAATTGTGGTGGCAACCATCTGGCCGTTTAAAATGCGCTCTTTAGGTATTTTTTTTTCATGAAAATCCTGAACGGACATGCACATAATGAACGTACATTTTTAGACTCGCTGAAAATTTACATTCACTATGTACAAGTTCGTTCAGGGTTTTCTTAAAAGAAATATGATTTCAGATAAATAGAACAGTCGGGTGATGGTCGCCACAATATGGTTTGTAAAACTCATAAATAGTAACCAAGCGTGAATTACGATATATTTCTCCATCTAGAAGAAGCAGAAATCTTTTCTAATTATCTGACAGGAGAAAATAAATCGTGGTATAAGATTGACAATGATATAAATATGTATATTTAATCATGTTAACTTCAACAATGGTTATGGTTATAGTTTTCGAAGGCACCGGTATCACTACAAACGAATTACAATTCATAATTGCTCAACCGCCCGTGACAGTGGAATCATCCCAATTAAAACTCATCTCATTCAAGGATCCAAACAAAGAAAGGCAGCTGGAGTCTCCATTATAGCAGCTACAGCAAACGGCAAAAGACACAAGGACAAGCGGCACCAAAAGTAAACGCAGCTGAACTATCCTTCGTCGTACGATATTATCGTTCATCTTAAGGAATCGGAGTATCGAAACGCGATTCCGATGAAAAACACAGCTCACTGTGTGCACATAGCACTAAACTCGGTAGCTCCGGCAGAAAGCCGGACTTGGAATATGAGAAAACGTAAACAAGGAACACTTTTCAGACTGGGCCTCAATAGTTCATGCCGCCAATCCGCTATATTGGCTGGAAGTCACTTCATCAATGCTGAGATGTAAACTTTGAAACAACTGCAAGCATTTTGAGCGCACTATAACAATAATATAATAGCTAACAGGTGTGGTTATACTAGTGCAGCGTAATTCTGTAATAGTAGTAGTAGTTGCTGTAGTTGTTGCAGTTGTAGTTGCTGTGATAGAAATAGAGTTAGTATTAGTATTAGTAGAAAAAGTAGTAGTTGTAGTAATAGTAGTAGTAGAAATAGTAGTAGAAATAGTAGTTGTAGCAGCAGTAGCAATAGTTGTTGTTGTAGTAGAAAATGTAGTTGTAAAAGAAGATATAGTAGTAGTAGTAGTAATAATTGTAGTAGTAGTAGTAGTAGAAATAGTAGTAGTAGTAGTAATAATTGTAGTAGTAGTAGTAGTAGAAATAGTAGTAGTAGTAGTAGTAATAATAATAATAGCAGTAGTAGAAATAGTAGTAGTAGTAGTAGTAGTAGTAGTAGTAGTAGTAGTAGTAGTAGCACAGTAGAAATAGTATAAGAGATGGTAGTAGTAGTAGAAATAGTAGTGATAGTTGTAGTTTTAGTAGTAGTAGTAAAAATAGTAGTAGTTGCAGTTGTAGTAGAAAAACTAGTAGTTGAAATAGTAGCAGTATTTACAATAGTAGAAATAGTCGTAGTAGGAGTAATAGAAATGGTAATTGTAGAGTTAGTAGTTGTAGTAGCAGAATTAGTAGTAGTAGTAGTAGTAGTAGAAATAGTAGAAATAGTAATTGTTGTAGTAGTAGAAATATTTGTTGTAGCAGTAGTAGTTGTTGTTGTTGTAGTAGTAGTAGTATTAGTAGCAGTAGTATTAATGGTAGTGGTAAAATTAGTAGAAATATTAGTTTTAGCAGTAGTAGTAGTTGTGGTTGTAGTTTTAGTAGTAGTATTTTAGTAGCAGTCAGTGGTTAGTGAACTGGACTACAAAGGACAAGGGGTAGGGTTCGATCCCACCCGATGGCTTCCGGGTTCACCCAGCCTTAAATGGGTACCGGATTATTTTTTCTGGGAAAGTAAATCTGCACGGGCGTAATACCGACCACATTACCCCAAAAATCATGTGCTGAAGATCTGTAAAAACCACATAAATATTTGCTAAAAATGTCTGGTGTCACAAATTAAAAACCACATAAATATTTACTAAAAATGTCTGGTGTCACAAATTAAAAACCACATAAATATTTGTTAAAAATGTCTGGTGTCACAAATTAAAAACCACATAAATATTTACTAAAAAAATGTATGGTGTCACAAATTAAAAACCACATAAATATTTACTAAAAATGTCTGGTGTCACAAATTAAAAACCACTTAAATATTTACTAAAAATGTCTGTTGTCACAAATTAAAAACCACATCAATATTTACTAAAAAAAATGTCTGGTGTCACAAATTAAAAACCACATCAATATTTACTAAAAATGTCTGGTGTCACAAATTAAAAACCACATAAATATTTACTAAAAATGTCTGGTGTCACAAATTTAAAACCACATAAATATTTGTTAAAAATGTCTGGTGTCACAAATTAAAAACCACATAAATATTTACTAAAAAAATGTATGGTGTCACAAATTAAAAACCACATAAATATTTACTAAAAATGTCTGGTGTCACAAATTAAAAACCACTTAAATATTTACTAAAAATGTCTGTTGTCACAAATTAAAAACCACATCAATATTTACTAAAAAAAATGTCTGGTGTCACAAATTAAAAACCACATCAATATTTACTAAAAATGTCTGGTGTCACAAATTAAAAACCACATAAATATTTACTAAAAATGTCTGGTGTCACAAATTAAAAACCACATCAATATTTACTAAAAATGTATGGTGTCACAAATTAAAAACCACATCCATAAATGATCAATTTTAAGAATGAGAGGCTGAGAAGATCTTCCAAGATTGAAACTAAAATTTTACACTGAGATGAAAAACAAACAAATGTGTGTAGTGTGATTGCTTAAGTCTGCTGTTTCACAATCTTCCGTCTTTTAGAACTACTTTCTCTACTTTTACCGTTCCTTCTGCGTATTAAAGCTCTCAAAAAGATGCCGTCTAGTGCTGTGATTCTGGAACATGTTTAAACCAGTTGATTTGTTGTTTTTTATTATGATTTAGCTCTAGAGGTAACTCAAATTGTTTTCCATATTAGATTAATTAAATCATAATATTAATTTATATATTTATACTCAATTTTTGATTTGCCTACCCTTACCATATTGGAGTGAAGGAACTTAGCCACGGTGGCAGCACATCTGACAACAGTAAGTAAAGTTCCCCCCCCACCCACCACGCTTTGGGTGGTGAAGGGGAAATTGTGATTTCAATTGCCATATTTTGACATGATCAACGGCACATTTTTGGGTGATGTGTCAGTTTTACGCCTGGTCGCCTTCGCTTCCAAGAAAAATCTCAAGTACCTATTTTTAGAGGCTGGGGGACTTAAAAGAATCATTTCAGGGGAAAAGCAATGTTTACAACATTCAGGGGAAAAGCTATGTTTACAACACTCAGGGGAAAAGCTATGTTTACAACACTCAGGGGAAAAGCTATGTTTACAACACTCAGGGGAAAAGCTATGTTTACAACACTCAGGGGAATAGCTATGTTTACAACACTCAGGGGAATAGCTATGTTTACAACACTCAGGGGAATAGCTATGTTTACAACACTCAGGGGAATAGCTATGTTTACAACACTCAGGGGAATAGCTATGTTTACAACACTCAGGGGAATAGCTATGTTTACAACACTCAGGGGAAAAGCTATGTTTACAACACTCAGGGGGAAAAGTTCACGGTTAATCAACAGCAGGAAACCAAAAACAAAGAGCAATAGACAGCCCGAAGCGGGAACCAACCGAACTCCTCGACACAGCGCCTTACCGCGAGAAACAAACGCTAGAGTGCACGGTCAACTAAGCAATCTAAAAAAAATTGTACTGGATTTCAAAAACTACATGTGAAAAAAGTTGACAGCATCTGAAAGTTTAACCATGATCTTCTGATCAGTTGCAAGCGCACTGCCCACTCAGCAACCAAGCCCCCATCTGATAATTATAAAGAAGTAAATAAAGTTCAACTGCTAATTTACACATTCTGTATCAGGTCTACGTTACATTAACAACATCGTTTTTACGATAGTGGCTTGTTAAACCTCTGATCAACGGTTCTATACCAAGCCGGAGAAAAATAATTCCTCCATTTTGGAAACAACCAGAAACAACCGAATAGCAAAGCAAGCCCTCATATGGGAAACAACAGGTAAGAGGAAAAGAGGAAGACCCAATGAGGCACTGAGAAAAACATTGAAGAGAGAGGCAAGAGCAGCAGGATTCGGCTCCCTCAATGAGATAGAGCTGCTTGCACAGAACAGAGACAAATGGCGAGATTTGATAAAATATCTTTAAAAGAATTGAAAACTGCTAGAACAAAAATTCAGATAAGAGAATGAGTATCTTGGTCTACGCCCTATGGGCCGACTACGGCTCGAAAGGTCAATAGATAGAAATAAAGTTCTCATATGTTGTCTATCCATCGGTGCCACCACATCGCAGTTGGAAAATGGAGTTTTCTTGGCACGGATCCACGAATTGTTTCATCAAAAGTGTATTTGCTACAGTGCTTTAATTCTTGATTATCCGTCTTTTCTGAGGTCCGTCCCCGCTTTGTTACTGCATCTGAATGTTAACATTTATCACGAGATGTTGATTATTGTTAACAATTTATGTTCGCAAACCCCTGCATTTGTTACCGCTTCTGAGTGTTAACATTAATGAGGAAATGCTAATCACTGCTAACAATATTTTAGGGAATAATAGAACAAAGAAGTATGTGTTAGCACTCGGAAAAATTGACAGACAAACAACAATAGAAAAAAACGAAGAACAATATATGGTCCGAAGTGGGATCGAACCCGTACTCAGTGGCACCGCGCCTTGCCACGAGAAGCCGAACGCTTGGCACACTACCACGCAGCCAACTGAAAAATTGGCTATTGCAGTAGTGTCTTACACGATGACGTTCTCAATGACTATAGCATAGGGTAACGATCACAGACCGGAAATAAATTGTATATTTGTACTTTCCTATTAATGCAAGTATCTCCCAGTAGGGCTGAATACTTGTGTTGTAGACAAACATTTATTGGACGAAACAGCACGAATAGTAGTTCCCAGTGATTATATACTGGGTACAAATAATAATACATAAAATTATTATATGGGGAACTTCCGAGGCGATAATAGGGAATAATAGAACAAAGAAGTATGTGTTAGCACTCGGAAAAATTGACAGACAAACAACAATAGAAAAAAACGAAGAACAATATATGGTCCGAAGTGGGATCGAACCCGTACTCAGTGGCACCGCGCCTTGCCACGAGAAGCCGAACGCTTGGCACACTACCACGCAGCCAACTGAAAAATTGGCTATTGCAGTAGTGTCTTACACGATGACGTTCTCAATGACTATAGCATAGGGTAACGATCACAGACCGGAAATAAATTGTATATTTGTACTTTCCTATTAATGCAAGTATCTCCCAGTAGGGCTGAATACTTGTGTTGTAGACAAACATTTATTGGACGAAACAGCACGAATAGTAGTTCCCAGTGATTATATACTGGGTACAAATAATAATACATAAATATTATTATATGGGGAACTTCCGAGGCGATAATAGGGAATAATAGAACAAAGAAGTATGTGTTAGCACTCGGAAAAATTGACAGACAAACAACAATAGAAAAAAACGAAGAACAATATATGGTCCGAAGTGGGATCGAACCCGTACTCAGTGGCACCGCGCCTTGCCACGAGAAGCCGAACGCTTGGCACACTACCACGCAGCCAACTGAAAAATTGGCTATTGCAGTAGTGTCTTACACGATGACGTTCTCAATGACTATAGCATAGGGTAACGATCACAGACCGGAAATAAATTGTATATTTGTACTTTCCTATTAATGCAAGTATCTCCCAGTAGGGCTGAATACTTGTGTTGTAGACAAACATTTATTGGACGAAACAGCACGAATAGTAGTTCCCAGTGATTATATACTGGGTACAAATAATAATACATAAATATTATTATATGGGGAACTTCCGAGGCGATAATAGGGAATAATAGAACAAAGAAGTATGTGTTAGCACTCGGAAAAATTGACAGACAAACAACAATAGAAAAAAACGAAGAACAATATATGGTCCGAAGTGGGATCGAACCCGTACTCAGTGGCACCGCGCCTTGCCACGAGAAGCCGAACGCTTGGCACACTACCACGCAGCCAACTGAAAAATTGGCTATTGCAGTAGTGTCTTACACGATGACGTTCTCAATGACTATAGCATAGGGTAACGATCACAGACCGGAAATAAATTGTATATTTGTACTTTCCTATTAATGCAAGTATCTCCCAGTAGGGCTGAATACTTGTGTTGTAGACAAACATTTATTGGACGAAACAGCACGAATAGTAGTTCCCAGTGATTATATACTGGGTACAAATAATAATACATAAATATTATTATATGGGGAACTTCCGAGGCGATAATAGGGAATAATAGAACAAAGAAGTATGTGTTAGCACTCGGAAAAATTGACAGACAAACAACAATAGAAAAAAACGAAGAACAATATATGGTCCGAAGTGGGATCGAACCCGTACTCAGTGGCACCGCGCCTTGCCACGAGAAGCCGAACGCTTGGCACACTACCACGCAGCCAACTGAAAAATTGGCTATTGCAGTAGTGTCTTACACGATGACGTTCTCAATGACTATAGCATAGGGTAACGATCACAGACCGGAAATAAATTGTATATTTGTACTTTCCTATTAATGCAAGTATCTCCCAGTAGGGCTGAATACTTGTGTTGTAGACAAACATTTATTGGACGAAACAGCACGAATAGTAGTTCCCAGTGATTATATACTGGGTACAAATAATAATACATAAATATTATTATATGGGGAACTTCCGAGGCGATAATAGGGAATAATAGAACAAAGAAGTATGTGTTAGCATCGTTCAATATAGTCATTGAGAACGTCATCGTGTAAGACACTACTGCAATAGCCAATTTTTCAGTTGGCTGCGTGGTAGTGTGCCAAGCGTTCGGCTTCTCGTGGCAAGGCGCGGTGCCACTGAGTACGGGTTCGATCCCACTTCGGACCATATATTGTTCTTCGTTTTTTTCTATTGTTGTTTGTCTGTCAATTTTTCCGAGTGCTAACACATACTTCTTTGTTCTATTATTCCCTATTATCGCCTCGGAAGTTCCCCATATAATAATATTTATGTATTATTATTTGTACCCAGTATATAATCACTGGGAACTACTATTCGTGCTGTTTCGTCCAATAAATGTTTGTCTACAACACAAGTATTCAGCCCTACTGGGAGATACTTGCATTAATAGGAAAGTACAAATATACAATTTATTTCCGGTCTGTGATCGTTACCCTATGCTATAGTCATTGAGAATGTCATCGTGTAAGACACTACTGCAATAGCCAATTTTTCAGTTGGCTGCGTGGTAGTGTGCCAAGCGTTCGGCTTCTCGTGGCAAGGCGCGGTGCCACTGAGTACGGGTTCGATCCCACTTCGGACCATATATTGTTCTTCGTTTTTTTCTATTGTTGTTTGTCTGTCAATTTTTCCGAGTGCTAACACATACTTCTTTGTTCTATTATTCCCTATTATCGCCTCGGAAGTTCCCCATATAATAATATTTATGTATTATTATTTGTACCTAGTATATAATCACTGGGAACTACTATTCGTGCTGTTTCGTCCAATAAATGTTTGTCTACAACACAAGTATTCAGCCCTACTGGGAGATACTTGCATTAATAGGAAAGTACAAATATACAATTTATTTCCGGTCTGTGATCGTTACCCTATGCTATAGTCATTGAGAACGTCATCGTGTAAGACACTACTGCAATAGCCAATTTTTCAGTTGGCTGCGTGGTAGTGTGCCAAGCGTTCGGCTTCTCGTGGCAAGGCGCGGTGCCACTGAGTACGGGTTCGATCCCACTTCGGACCATATATTGTTCTTCGTTTTTTTCTATTGTTGTTTGTCTGTCAATTTTTCCGAGTGCTAACACATACTTCTTTGTTCTATTATTCCCTATTATCGCCTCGGAAGTTCCCCATATAATAATATTTATGTATTATTATTTGTACCCAGTATATAATCACTGGGAACTACTATTCGTGCTGTTTCGTCCAATAAATGTTTGTCTACAACACAAGTATTCAGCCCTACTGGGAGATACTTGCATTAATAGGAAAGTACAAATATACAATTTATTTCCGGTCTGTGATCGTTACCCTATGCTATAGTCATTGAGAACGTCATCGTGTAAGACACTACTGCAATAGCCAATTTTTCAGTTGGCTGCGTGGTAGTGTGCCAAGCGTTCGGCTTCTCGTGGCAAGGCGCGGTGCCACTGAGTACGGGTTCGATCCCACTTCGGACCATATATTGTTCTTCGTTTTTTTCTATTGTTGTTTGTCTGTCAATTTTTCCGAGTGCTAACACATACTTCTTTGTTCTATTATTCCCTATTATCGCCTCGGAAGTTCCCCATATAATAATATTTATGTATTATTATTTGTACCCACTAACAATATTTTATTCGCAAACCAGATCGTTTGTTGCTTCGGAATGTTAACTTTTCTGGGGAAATGTTTATTGTTAACAATTTTATATTCGAAACCAGTTCATTTGTGACTGCTTGTCCGTGTTAACTTTTATCGCGAATTGCTAACAATATTATATTCACAAACCAGTTCATTTGTTGCTGTTGGATGTGACGCCGAAATGCTATCACACCTACATTCTTTTAATATTTTTGTTTTTGAATGTGTCTTCGTAATGCATTCAATTATCATTTACGATAGCTTGTTATTTTTTTTTTTTTTTTTGGTCATTGCTTCTTTTTACGGTTCTTGTCGTTCGTTGTGTTGTTCTTCTTGTTGCTCTTTTTTCCTGATTTTCTTCTTGATTTTTTTAATTATCGTGTTTTTGTTAATGTTCTTTTTTTTCTTGCTGCTCCAATTCTTGTTCCTTTTTGTGTTTTTCCTCCTCGCATTGACACGATTAATTCTGTCCCACCTGTTTCTGGAACGTACTAAATCTATGCAGGTGTTGTGTTAGAATTTACAGCAAGGTGTGATATTTGCACATTTCTCCTTAAATATGCAATTTCACTAATATTTTTTAGCACCGGGCTTGCCGTCCCTCTTCAATCCCTACTGGTTTGTTCAAACTGTTTAAATGATTTCAAATGTGGGAGGTAAGGACATTGTGGTCCACACCCACCTCCCTGGAAGAGAAACTAAACGGGGCAACCGAATCACTTAAACAGACAGCTGCCTTCATAAGAAAGTCCGGAATCCTACTCTGAATGAGCCATGATCGCAGAAGAAGAAGAAGATATAATGTGGGAGGTGGAGTACGATCTTGATCAATTAAAATTCGCTGATCCTGACGTCAGCAGTCAGTTCTGTAGCGTTGTTTGCTATCAATTTCATGTTCTTTCCATCATTTAGTCCCTGTCTGAATCATCTCATTGTGGTATTTATAATCATTCTTCGAAAAAAAGTTGTAAATATTATTACATTTTTGGGTGGAATATTTGAAACACATTGATCAGACTAACTGATTTATCTGTTAAACAAATAATTGTTTAGACTATAACATTTTAATCACGTGATTTCTAACTGGTTGGGGTGAAGTCACATGGGAGTCTGTCAATCCCCCAGACATCGGGATTGTCGTTTCCGCTCACTTTGCATTATGGAGCTCAGCTTGGAAAAGAAGATACGACAAATTTATTGAGCAAATATCTAGAACTGGTTAAAAAAAAAGAAGGCTATTAAAACCCAGTATGTAGATAATTTTGTAACATAGTGAATTAATGAGAACGTTTAGCTCCATTCTAAACAGCATCGTGTATTAATCATGTCTACCTGAACAGAGAGTTGTTGCTTTCTCGTGTTCTGCTTTTAGAGTCAAGTATTTTAGTTGTTTTGATTATTTGTTCATTTGATAGTTAACACATGCATATGGATTTTATTTTGTTTATTCAAGTTTATTAGAAGAAGTTGTTTTTGTTCAGAAAGTAATGCACCACATCGGTTTTCTCGGGAACCGCTAATTCAGAAAGTAATGCACCACATCGGTTTTCTCGGGAACTGCAAATTCAAAAAGTATGAAATTTTTACACAGTATATATGGATTTAGGTAGGGTTCGATCCCAACCGACGGCTTTCGGTTCACCCAGCCTTTAATGGGTACCGGATTTTTTTCTGGAAAAGTAAAGCGACACGGGCGGAATACCGACCACATTACCTCAAAAATCATGTGCCGAAGGTCTGTAAAATTTATGGTCACTAACACCATATTCCCTATACGCCACTTGGCGTGACGGGGTACTTTACTTTTTTACTATATATGGATATGTTATGTAAACATCGGTATCGTTAAATATAATCCCCATTCACTTGTACAGTTTTACGCCAGCGCATTAACAAGTGCGTGTATTCCAAGCCTGTTCCAGTCTTTGTCTTGATCGTGTAGCCATTCTTCGCTGCATGACTAACTCCTTCGTCGTCTCCAAACGTTGTTTTTCATGGAGGACATTTAAGTGGACCAAAGAGATAAAAATCAGAGGGTGCCAAGTCAGAGCTATATGGTGGATGGGGGAGTACAGTCAAACCCAATCTGGTGATTGTTTACCGTGTTCCCTGACTTGTGTGAGGGAACGAGATTGTTGAGACGAACACATTGTCGTGAACGAGAAGCAGGTCTGCTGGATTCTTGCGTGGCCGAACTCTACGAAAACGTTGAGCTTTTTCAATGTCTTCATGTAAATTTGCGAATTGATTGTCTCTCATCTTGGCATAACATCCACAAGAATCATTCCTTCACTGTCCAAAAAGACAGTGATCATGACCTTCCAGCTGAAGGAGATAGTCTCGAATTTCTTTCTTCGTGGTGAGAGCGGATGATGCCACTCAATTTGACTGCCTCATCGTCTCAGGTCCAAAATGATGTACCCAGGTTTCGTTTTCTGTAACAATCTTAGCCAAAACGTTCAACTCATCCACATTGAAATGCTCCAACGGTTCAGAAGAAATTGCTTTTACTTGTTCATTTGTGAGGTTTTGTAGAACCCATCTTGCACAAACCTGAGAGAGTCAGAGAGTTTTTATTGTTGCATTTGCACTACCAATGCTGATTGACAACTTAATTGCTGCGTAGTGATGCGCCTATCAGCAAGAATAATGCCTTCAGCGCATTTCAACATCTCTGCATTGATGGCTGTGGTTGGTCGTACCCAGATATTAGAATTTAAAAAATAACAAACAACTTATAGAATGCCTAAAAGAGATACATCTAGATAACATTGACATACGACTAAAATGTAATCTATGCTGGGAGCAAACAGCAATAAATAAAATATAACAAAGAGAACTCTACACTCATTGATATAAAAAGAGGAGTAAGACAGGGATGCATCCTATTACCAATCTTGTTCTATCTATACACAGCAAATCTTTAAAAACATCACAGAGATGCCAGGCCTAAACATTAATGGAAAGTTAATCAATAACCTAAGATATGCTGATGATACTGTACTACTAGCAGAAAATCCTAAAGTTCTACACCAAACAACAATTACTTAATGAAATAAACATGATAAGAAAAAAATATGGATTAGATATGAATATCAAAATGACTTAAACTATGATCATAAACAAATAAAATACTCAAAACCCAGAAGTGGATATCAAGATTGAAGGAATAGACCTGGAGACAGTTCAGAACTACAACTACCTTGGACATACTATAACCAGTGAGGGAAAATGTAGAACTGAAATAAACAAAAGAATAGAAATGGCAAAAAGTAATTTTAATGTCATGAAAAATATACTAATATCAAAACAAATAACACCAGGGCTAAAACTAAGCATAGCAAAATGTTACATCTTCTCAATATTCCTATATGGTGCAGAAACATGGACATTAGGCAAGAAAACAGAACAGAAAATTGAAGCCTTTGACATGTGGATATATAGAAGAATAGGTAGAATTTTTATGGAAAGAAAATAAAAGAAATAAAGTATTAAAACAATTAAAAATGAAAAGAGAGCTACTAAACGCAATTCAAACAAGACAAATGCGATTTTTGGGCCATGTTAAAAGACACACCAGCCTACTAAAAGTAATTCTGGAGGGGAAAATACAAGGTAAAAGAGGCAGAGGCAGATCAAGACTAACATGGACGAGCAACATCAAAAGATGGACAAACCAGCCTATGACAACCTGCACCTTCAAAGCAAGAGACAGAGCAGAATGGCGCTGCATGGTAGCCAACCTTCGTTGTGGAGATGGCACCCGATGATGATGATGATGATGATGATGATGATGATGATGATGATGATGATGATGATGATGATGATGATGATGATGATGATGATGATGATGATGATGATGATGATATCATGTGTAGGTGTGCTCTGAGGCCACAGTGGCAGGTTCTGAGTCTGAATATTTTCGTCTGCTCATGCCTGTTGAGGTTGTTTCAATCTGCGACGTTCTTGCTCATGTATATTTTTTATATTTTCCTAGTTTGTTTCAGGATTGTGTATTCCTTCCATCTCCATCAGTATTTCAGCGCGAAGGAATAGATGCTTTGTAGCATTTTGCTCTTTGGGGTTACCTTCTTAACAGGTTTATTTCCGAGTGTTTTAGTGTTTCTTTTACTCATATTGTTTCCCTGGGGCGTCAGTTTGTTTCATAGATATGGTTAAGGTTAGTCGAACGCCCCAGAATCACTGCAAACGAATTAAAATCCATAATTGCACAACTGCTCGTGCCAGTGGAATCATCAGAATTAAAACTCATCTTATTGAAGGATCCAAACAAAGAAAGACAGCTGGAATCCCCATCATAGCAGATACAGTACACGTCAAAAGACATGAGGCCACGTTATGGCACCGACAGCGAACGCAGCTCAACTGTCCTACGTCATACGATATCATCATTCATCGTAAGAATATAAATATCGAAACACGATGCGGATGAAAAACACAGCTCACGGTGTGCACAGAGCACTAACTCAGTAGCTCCAGCAGCAAGCTGGACTTGAAATATGAGGAAACTGCAACAAGGAACATTTTTCAAACTTAGCCTCAATGGTTCTTGCCTCTTATCCGCCATATTGACCGGAAGCCCAAAGTTGTTTCATATCTATTGCTCTTTTGCACTGAGTTGATTCTGAGATCGGCACCCATATTTAGGCCTACTCATATCGTAAGGGTCTTTGGGTTCATTCTGTCTCATCTTTGTCTGTCTCACGTCTTCCTTCGTTCTTATTATTTCATTTGTGTCCTTCTTCCGCTATTAATTCAGTTGTACTATACAATCTGACATTTATGTTTTCCATTTATTTTGTCTTGTCATGTGACACAATCATTCATTTTCGTGTTTCTTTTATATTCAATTGCGAACGTGATCTCTGTCTTTCTAGTTCTTTATTTGTAATTTTTTTATTCTGAAGCTGGTTCCGTCAAACATATTTCACTTTAATGAATGTTCTAGAATGTAGCCCACCTGTTTGACGTTGATAACACAACTTTTGGCATCAGCTAAAAATCACGTCATTAATATACATGTTTATCATTGTTTAAAAAAAAAAGAAAAACATTGTGAAAGTGACAACAAGAAACAGGTGATATTGTTTCATCTAGGAGAGAAACAAAATGTAATGTCAGCATGAAATAACCGACATATCTTGACTTCTCAAGAGCATAAGCCAAACACAAGGTGGAGGAAACAATAGCCGACATTTACACCGTCGGAAACGCTAGTCTTGTGTTTGGTATTTAAATTAACCCAAGATTTCCAACAGCACCTTGGCAGAAAGCGGTTACCGACTCATAACTGATTGTTTGCGTCAGGATCAGTAAACCAAAACTGATCAAGATTTTATTCCGCCTCTCCTGAGAAAGGCCTGGATGTAAACTAACTATATAGTCTGGTCAAACAAATAGAATTAAAAAAGGGAAGAAAATCCGGTATAAGCCTTGCTAAAATAGGATGTGATTGGTCGAATGGCGTAAAATAGCACTGCTTGCTGTTATTGATAGCACAACGCACGTACGCCGATCTAACGTCTGTTTATGAGCGATGAAAAGTAATAGTCGTGGAACGAAAGTAGAAGAAGCGTTAGTTTATAAACTGATAGGGACGTTGAGACTAAGGTACAGATAATGACGTTCAGGAAGTAAAAAGATAAACTGCGGTAGAGAGTGGAAGAAGAGAAGAGGATGGATTAGCAGAAAGAGACAGGCATATTGTTTAGGAAATAAAGAGATACACCGACAGTCATACACAATTAGTGACTAAAAACAAAAACAGCGAAATTAAAAAATATGACTAACAGATAAAGAGAGAGTGAGAGACAGAGAAAGAGAGAGACAGGCAGAGATAAAAGATACAAAGAGAGATACCGGCACAGAGGTAAGGAGTGAGTCAGACAGAAGGATGAGAGATAAGAGGGGCACACAGGGAGATAAAGACAGAGACTTTAAAGATAAAGAGAGAATAATCAGACAAAAAGATATACGGGTAAAAGCAGAAGCATAAATATAAGTACAAAGAGAGAGTGAGAGAGAGAGTGAGAGAGAGAGAGTGAGAGAGAGAGAGATAAATGAGACAGAGAAGAGAGGCATAAATGTATTTTAAAAGACCGTATGTGAGGGAGAGATACAGTAAGAAAAACATAGAGAACGGGAATAACGAGGTAGGCTGATAGGTGGAAGAAGAAAGATACAAAGATTTAAGAAAAAATGAAGCATCTACACGAAGAGACAGAAAGAAACAGTTAAAGAAAACGACAATGAAAACACGTAAAAGATAGACATATATTGAAACAGAATGAGACACTCAGAGAACGAGGGAGAGAAATTTGCCCTAAAAAGTGAAAATTGCATTTTCCGATCCGAGGGCTCGCTACATTGAAGCTCGAAAACATTTGTCTCTTGCTTTGACAACATGCATGCTTTATTCCGAATACCGGTCAATATGGTGGTTAAGCGGCAACAACCATTGAGGCTCAGTCTGAAAAGTGTTCCTTGTTGCAGTTTCCTCGTATTCCAAGTCCAGCTTGTGATCGGAGCTACTGAGTTTAGTGCTCTGTGCAAACCGTCAGCTGTGTTTTTCATCCGGATCGTGTGTTGATATTCCGACTGCTTACGATGAATAATGATATCGTATGACGAAGGACAGTTGAGCTGCGTTCGCTGTTGGTGCCATTACGTGGCCTTATGTCTTTTGGCGTGTGCTATAGTTGCTGAGATGGGGACTGCAGCTGCCTTTCTTTGAGTGGATCCTTCAATGAGGTGAGTTTTAATTCTGATGATTCCAGTGGCATGGGCGATTGAGCAATTATGCATTTTAATTCGTTTGCAGTGATACCAGGGCCTTCGACTAACTATTCTTCTTCTTGTACCCCTGTCACGCCAAGTGGCGAATAGGGAATATGGTGTTAGTGACAATAAATTTTACAGATCTTCAGCACTTGATTTTTGGGGTACTGTGATCGGTATTACGCCCGTGCCGCTTTACTTTCCCAGAAAAAAATCAGGTACCAATTTAGGCTCCCATATTCAACTTACCATAACCATGTTTTATTCTTAGAGAGTATTGTGTTATTTGTCACGTCCTAATGATAGTTTCATTCCAGCCCTAGCACGAACGTTAAACTCTCCGCTTATGTTGACTGCCATCATAAAAAAGACATGCGTCTCTTCTTAATAAACTCAAAATAATTCATTTAGGTCTATAGAACACAAGGATGGCTGGAGTGACAGAAAAAAGAAAGGTGGGCGAAAGAGAAAGATACTGCACTGCAAAAAGTGAAAGAAGTGAAAGAGAAGTAGAAGAGAAAGAATTGAATTTTTTGGGGGGTTTTTTTCATCATAAAGTGGCATTTTAGTTCCAGTCTTGGCAATTTGGCACCATTTGTGGGTAGAGATGTCCTGAGTCTAGTACATTCTACTCAGTCTTAAAATGTGTACTTTATGGAAGTGGTTTCAAATTTATGACGTCACACTCAAAATGTGCAACTTTTGGTTCAAGCAGATATTCATGTGTGGATAGTATTTAGATAAAGATAATGCTCTTAGCAAAAGTGAACCAAATATTGTCACATTCGAGAGTTTCGGAAGTGGGGGGGGGGGGCGGGGCGGCGCGGTGAGAGGGGGGGGGGGTGCAATATTCAATTTTTAACCACAAAATTATTGTCTTTTATATTTTAAATACAGCTTCTTCTAATCACTTTGTTTATTATAATAAACATTTGCATTATATCTTCATTATATCTTCATTATATCTTCATTATATCTTCATTATATCCTCTCAGAAAGACGCAAATGAACAAAAGAGTCAATGACTAACAGCTATGAGAAGAATTCGGAGGAGTAAGAAAAGAATGTTTTAACAGAGGTGAAGGAAATTTGTCTGGCAAAGATCATATTCTGCAGGGAAATGTGAAAGCAGGAAGAAAAGGAGAAAGAGTGAAAAGAAAACACCAAAAAAGGATTAAGCCTTCATTTTGCATTCCCCCCAAAAATAGTCTGTAGATGGAGATCAGATGTGAAGGTTGATGAAAACTGTCAGTAGTACCCCAACGACACTAGTGTTGCGGGATGAAGGAAAGGAGTAGGGGTGAAGTAAGTGAAGACGTAAAAAGGCAATAACAAAATTAAGCAAAAGAAGACGGAGATGATGATGGGAGTGATGATTGTGGGGACAGCAAGTTAACAATGCTACTTAACTCTTTCCGTACGGAAACTTTTCATCAATGCAAAAGAACAGATTTCATAGACACAATTTTTCATGTTTTGTAAGAATCAATCTATATATTTATTTTTATTTAACATATAACATATTTTATACGAATTTTAGATAATTGAACAAGGAATTAGATTTCACCAATACCAAGATGATACAAGACTTGTAAAAAAGAATATGTCTTGATGACGATTCACACTAATCAAACTGAAAGTGACGCACTATGCGGCGAAACGTACGGAAAAAGTTAAAGGGAAAAAAAATATGATCTTTTTATCTTCTTCTTCTACCTTTCAGCTCCCAGTGGAGCATAGGTCTTCAACAAACACTTTCCAAGTCGTTCTGTCTTTTTGCAATTCTTTTAAGTTCATTCCATGTCTTCCCCATCATCTTCATCTCTGCTTCGATCTGTCTTCTCCAAGAATTCCTTGGTCTTACTCTTTGTCTTTTCCCCTGGGGATTCCAAAAAAGGACCTGTTGTGTAATACTCTCAGTTGGCTTCCGTAGTGTGTGTCCTATCCATCGACATCGTCTTCGCTGTATCTCTTTATCCACTGGTATTTGACCGGTACATTTCCATAATTCCACGTTAGTGACTTTGTCCTGCCATTTCCATCCCTTTATTCAGCGCAAGCATACATTAATGAAAGTCTGTACCTTCGTGATTGTCTATTTTGTTATTCTCCATGTTTCACAGTCATATAATAGAACCGACTTAACATTTGAGTTGAAAATTTTTATTTTTGTATTTAGCCTAATTTCTTTGGATTTCCATATGTTTCCCAGTGCAATGAAAGCTCCTCTTGTTTTGATATCCTTATTTTGGTAACATTTTCTGTTCCTCCCTCTTTATCTATATTACTGCCCAGATATATGTAAGATTGTACGTCTAGTAGAGGTATTTCTCTTAGTTTTATTTGGTTATTGCCAACTGCATTAATTCTCATAATGTTGGTCTTATCTCTATTAATATTTAGTCCTAGCTGTTGTGATCTCTCATCTAATATACTCATTTTATCCTGCATCTGTTGATGGCTGTGTGATAGGAGAGCTATGTCATCAGCAAAGTCTAAATCATCAAGTTGTTTGGTCAGTGACCACTGGATCCCATTTCTGTTGTTTTGAGTTATTTTTATAATCCAATCTATGGCAAGTAGAAAGAGAAATGGAGACAGAAGGCATCCTTGCCTTACTCCTGTTCTTATTTCAAATGCTTCTGTAAGCTGTCCTTCATGCACCACACTACATTTTATTCCTTCATACATTGTTTTTTTTCAGGTTAATAAACTTTATGGGGATTCCGTAATGACTCAGCAACTTCCAGAGCATTCATCTGTCTAAACTATCAAATGCCTTTTCGTAATCTATGAATCCAATATAAAGTGGGGATTTTAGTTCTAAACTTTGTTCAACTATTATACGTAGAGTAGTTATTTGATCAGCACATGATCTGTTCTTCCTAAAACCTGCTTGTTCATCTCTCAAGTGTTTCTCTATAGCCTCCTTTAGTCTCTCCAGAATGATTCTGCCTAATATTTTTTCTGGCACTGATAGTACCATAATTCCCCTATTATTTGTGCACTCCTGTAAACTTCCTTTCTTTGGTAGTTTGATCATATAACCTTCTCTCCAATCTTTAGGTATTTCTTCCCTCTCCCAAATTTTATCTAATAGATCATGTAACATCTTGGTAGAGGTGTTAATATCTGCTTTGATGGCTTCCGAATGAATTTCATCTGGTCCTGTGGCTTTACCATCTTTTAATAGTTTGATGGCTTTCATTATTTCTTCTTTGCTTGGTTTTCCGCAGTTAACGTGAGTAGTAGGTGTGGCTGTTTATGACCCCAAAAGTGCATGTGCATGCACAGAAAGACAATAGATTTGGCACCGATACTGCACGAAACTTGCACCAAATCCGTGCAAAAAAGAAAAAAAAAAAAAAAAAATTTTTGAATTCGCTATTTTTTCGAAAATGATTATTTTTTTGGGGGGAAATTTTTTTTTTGGTTCGTCAGTTTGTCGAAACGGTCTACTGTGTCTGGGAGATTAACGCAGGTAAATTCAAAAGATCGTGTCTCGCTGGTAATCGACTTATCGCTCCGTGCGGATCCGGTGATCGCCTCTCGTGGTGTGATATTTGTGAAAGAGTATTTTAAAAGAGTATATTTGTGAAAGTAAAAATTCAGAATTATTTAAAAAATATGTATTTGTGAAAAAAACTCAGATTTATTAAAAAAAAAATTAAAAAAATAGTCTCCCATCTGGATTCGAACACGGGACTGCGTGACAGGCCAGGCACTTACCACACGGTCCACTTCGTCACTTTGTCGAACGGTCCACTGCGTCTGACAGGTAAATTGAAAAGATCATGTGCCACCCTCAACAACATTATCAACCATTCATGGCCTATCATCATCATGTGCCACCCTCAATACCATCACCATCGCTTCATGTCCTATCATCTGGTTAACAAAAAGTAGCATAAGCGTTTTCGAGACTGCCTTAACGCCATCTTTAGACAATGGAACTACCCCCTCTGACTTCATGTCCTATCATCATCATGTGCCATCCTCAACACCATCATCAACCCTTCATGGCCTATCATCATCATCATGTGCCACCCTCAACACCATCATCAACACTTCATGTCCTATCATCATCATGTGCCACCCTCAACAACATCATCAACCATTCATGGCCAATCATCATCATCATGTGCCACCCTCAACACCATCACCATCCCTTCATGTCCTATCATCAGCATCATCAGCATCATCATCAACCTATCATCAAGCCACACAAAGTATCAATCAGCGAAATTCTCTCTCTCTCTCTCTCTCTCACTCTCTCTGTCTCTCTCACATTCATGGTAAACCAAAACAAAATAGGCTCATACTCAAAAAGTCGACCTCAAAACTCTACAAATCTACTCCCATACTCATACTAGTTAGACACAACGAATCGATCGTTATTTCTAAAGCCAAAAAAGTTTGGCCAATTCGCAAATATTTTACTCCCAGAACACAAAAATGTAGGCTCCGATTAAAAAGTCGATCTTAAAACTCTACAAATCTACTCCCATACTCATACTAGTTAGACACAACGAATCGATCGTTATTTCTAAAGCCAAAAAAAAAGTTTGGCCAAATCGCAAATATTTTACCCACAGAACAAAATAAATATAGACTCATATTCAAAAAGTCGACCTCAAAACTCTACAAATCTACTCCCATACTCATACTAGTTAGACACAACGAACCGATCGTTATTTCTAAAGCCAAAAAAAAAGTTTGGCCAAATCGCAAATATTTTACCCACAGAACACAAAAATATAGGTTCATATTCAAAAAGTCGACCTAAAAATCCCAAAAGCTACTCACATAGTCGTAATAGTTAGACACAGCGAGTAGAAAGTTATATTCTAGGTCCAAAAAGTTTGGCCAAATCACTAACAATTTACCCACAGAACAAAATAAATATAGACTCATATTCAAAAAGTCGACCTCAAAACTCTATAAATCTACTCCCATACTCATACTAGTTAGACACAACGAGCAGGAAGTTATATTCAAGGTCCAAAATGTTGGACCAAATCACTAAGATTTTACCACCATAACACAAAAATATAGGTTCATATTCAAAAAGTCGACCTAAAAATCCCAAAAGCTACTCACTTAGTCGTAATAGTTAGACACAGCGAGTAGAAAGTTATATTCTAGGTCCAAAAAGTTTGGCCAAATCACTAACAATTTACCCACAGAACAAAATAAATATAGACTCATATTCAAAAAGTCGACATCAAAACCATAAAAATCTACTCACATAGTCATACTAGTTAGACACAACGAGCAGGAAGTTATATTCAAGGTCCAAATGTTGGACCAAATCACTAAGATTTTACCACCATAACACATCCACGACCTCTCGAACCACGCACTTAACAAACTACGAACTTAATAAACCACAAACTCACAAACAACGGACTTAATAAACCACGAACTCACGAACCACGAACTTTAAAAACCACGAACTCACGAAACACAAACTTAACTAACAACGAACTCACGAACCACGAACTTTAAAAACCACGTATTCACGAACCACGAACTCGCGAACCACGAACTTTAAAAACCACGAACTCGCGAACCACGAACTCACGAACCACATACTTAACAAACCACGAACTCGCAAACAACGAACCACGACCATACGAACCATGGACTTAACGAACCATCAGCTCACGAACCACGAACCACGACTCCACGAACCATGGACTTAACGAACCATCAACTCACGAACAACGAACCACGACCCCACGAACCACGACCCCACGAACCATGGACTTAACGAACCATCAACTCACGAACCACGAACCACGACCCCACGAACCATGGACTTAACAAAGGCAGCGTCGAGGAGAGATATAATTTGCGGTCTCTTGCTCTTCTGTTCGCCTCTGCTGCTGGTATGTTTCCTAGTGCTTCTAATTGTACATCGACCCATCCTTTTTCGTGGTCGACAGTTGGGTCTGGTGTTCTCACAACATTTTGCTGAAGGCTCGTTGTGTTTTTGATCTGTCTGCCCTGTCACCTAGCCAAACTATTTTATCTGTTGTTTCCTTATATATTCTATGATGGGGGCTATTCCTAGCTTTCTTCTCAGTTCTTCATTTCTGAGCTTATCTCTCAGACTGTTTCCTGTCATTCGTCTAACACATTTCATCTCTGAGATCACAAAAATTTAGGCACATACTCAAAAAGTCGACCTCAAGACCATTAATATATACTCCCACACTCATCTAAAAGTTACACCAAAACCGCACGAGATTTTGCACCGGGCAAAAACATGCACAAGTTTGACACGCGCACCAGTTTGGCACAATGCACCTTCGTAAGGGGCGTAACAATCAGCATTCGTAAGGGGCGTAACAATCATAAAAGTGATTATCAAAGTAAATTTTTGGTATGGGGATGTCTATTGGTGCATTGTGCCAATGATGATGATAGGACATGAAGGGTTGATGATGGTGTTGAGGGTGGCACATGATGATGATGATAGGCCATGAAGGGTTGATGATGTTGTTGAGGGTGGCACATGATGATGATAGGACATGAAGGCAGAGGGGGTAGTTCCATTGTCTAAAGTTGGCGTTAAGGCAGTCTCGAAAACGCTTATGCTACTTTTTGTTAACCAGATGATAGGACATGAAGGGATGGTGATGGTGTTGAGGGTGGCACATGATGATGATAGGCCATGAATGGTTGATGATGTTGTTGAGGGTGGCACATGATGATGATAGGACATGAAGAGTTGATGATGGTGTTGAGGGTGGCACATGATGATGATGATGATAGGCCATGAAGGGTTGATGATGTTGTTGAGGGTGGCACATGATGATGATAGGACATGAAGGCAGAGGGGGTAGTTCCATTGTCTAAAGATGGCGTTAAGGCAGTCTCGAAAACGCTTATGCTACTTTTTGTTAACCAGATCAACTACACGCCCCTTTTTGTTAACCAAGGGGACCTCACTCTTGTTAATCAGACGACAGATCCGGCAGCCAATATGGATGCCCAGGATGTTTCAGCAGAGTCACCGATTACCTATTCCAGCTTTGATCAAGGTTTTGTCAAAATGGAGGGTGGTTGTGTAGGAAACCCATACGGTTAAAATTATCAGCAACTGGACAGTAATATATATATATATATATATATATATATATATATATATATATATATATATATATATATGTATATATATTATGTATTAATAAAGTTGTGAAATATAGAATTTTGTTTTGCTTTACATTGAATGAGAAAGAGCGAGCGTCACTATTTAATATTAGCACACCTTACTACACGACACATGATGATGTTGGTAGCGATAACACACACGACCAATAATCTTTCCCCAAGAACCGCTATCCTTGCACATGATGTTAGCGATACTACAATAAACGAACCGCACGATAAGCCGATTAGCAGCGAGAAACGATCTTTTGAATTTACCTGAGTTAATCTCTCAGACACAGTAGACCGTTCGACAAAGTGACGAAGTGGACCGTGTGGTAAGTGCCTGGCCTGTCACGTAGTAGACCCTGTGTTCGAATCCTGGTGGGAGACTATTTTTATTTATTTTATTTTTAATAATTCTGAGTTTTTTTTCACAAATACATATTTTTTAAATAATTCTGAATTTTTACTTTCACAAATATACTCTTTTAAAATACTCTTTCACAAATATTTTCATCTAAAACACAGCGAGAGCCGATCACCGGACCCGCACGGAGCCATAAGCCGATTACCAGCGAGGCACGATCTTTTGAATTTACCTGCGTTAATCTCTCAGACACAGTAGACCGTTTCGACAAACTGACGAAACAAAAAAAAAATGCCCCCCCCCCCCCCAAAAAAAAATAATCATTTTCGAAAAAATAGCGAATTAAAAAAAAAATTTTTTTTTTTTTTTTTGCACGGATTTGGTGCAAGTTTCGTGCAGTATCGGTGCCAAATCTATTGTCTTTCGGTGCATGCACATGCACTTTTGGGCATCTTTTTCTTTTTTGCTTTTATTTATGTCTGCTTTCTTGTTCTTTCTTTCTTTAATTTTATCCAGGGTCTCTGCTGTCATCCATGCCTTATTCTGGCGTTCTCTTTTCCCCAGTGTTTCTTCGCATGTCTCTTTCCATATATTTTTTACCTGTTTCCAATGATCTTCTATATTTATTGTATTTTCTAGTTGTTGGAGGACTTGGTATTTGTTTGATATTGTGACTGCGAATTTATCTTTAATTCCTTGTTCTTTTTATAGCGTAAGGAAAAAAAGTTCACTAGCAAATGGATGTAAAAGAAACTAAACTATCTTTACGACACATAGTACCATTGCTGGTGTATGTCGAGGGGCAACGATAGAACCCGAGGGATAAAGGCCGCTTGGTCAAGCAGTCGCCATGACGTGTGTAGGTAAACAAAACGATTAAAAAAAATTACTGAGCTGAATGTGAACGGCGGTAAGAAAAGATGAAGAGATCAAATGCGATGATTCTTTCTTTATTTGTTTTGCGTTCGTAGTACTCTGTCGCATGTTCCTACAAGAGCGTCAAGTAGAAGCAGTCTGTTTTGTATTTTACAGCACGCTGTGATATTGTCTACGCCTTTTGGCTCATTATCTCCGACTTCAGAATGCTAATTACAATTAAAGAGGAGAAGGGAGAAATGCGGTAAAATAAGAATTAGGTAAGGAATAAGAGGAAGTTGTTAAAAGAAAGAGAATGTGATATGAAATGCAAAATAGTTGTGATGCAGAGGAGTTGTGTGAATGAAAAAGTAGGACATCCGGTCCCATGATGGTGGAATAAGGATTGAATTCCACCGACCGTGCTGGATTTGCATTTGAAGACTGATTAATTTCAGTTCTCTAATGTGGATCGCTGTTAAAGTCAACCGGATTGAGTTATTGAGTTATTGAGTTATTTGCGGGTCATCACCTTTGCACTCCGAACATGTCCATAGGTGCTTAGATCCCCTCCTCAGCAATTCCCGCAGTGTCCAACGACTGAAGACTCCAGTTCTATGTTGGTTGATAAGTCTTCTTACACGGCCACTAAGTTTCTCATTTCTGGCTGTGCCCATCTTAACTCCCATTTCCATCATCCGAAGAAGTGATGTGGATCTGTGTTTGTCGAAGTCATGTGCTCTTCCCACATCTCAGATGGCATTGATGATGTCCGCCCGATCCGTTGGTTGCCCGTCCTCAACGACAGCGCAGCTAGCCAACATGTTCGCTATTTCATTTCCCCGTACTCCCACATGTCCAGGGACATAGACAAAGGTGACCTAACGTATTTTGGATTTCTGCAACAACTCTACCCATTGCATGCGTGCTGAGCCCGCCTCGATTTTTTTTATCACGCTCATCGAATCATTCAGTATACATGCGTGGGTGTAGTCTTGTGACTAGATCATGATGATGAACTAATAACTAACTTATTAACTAACTAAATAATTGACTAAATAACTAACTATCCAAATAACTAAATAAGTAGAAAATGGAAATACAAATAAGAGAAGAGGAAGGAAAAATGTATGCTAGGATGAAATAAACACTAAAATCTGAATACTTCGTGGCGACAGCACGGGAAAAATGGCCGTTATTTTTCTGTCCTATAATTACCCTCGGCGACCCCCGATTAAGATAAATGCTGTAAAATATTTGTTAAAGTCAATGAAATGGAACGCGACGAAAGAGGATACAAATTAAGAAAGCAAATGTGAGGATGATAAAGTAAATCTTCTTCTTTCTTTCCTCATCTGCCTTTCAGCATCGAGGGGAGATATAATTTGCGGCCTTTTGCTCATCTATTCGCCTCTGCCGCTGTTATGTTTCCTAGTGATTCTAATGTTCCATCGATCCATCTTTTTCGTGGTCGACCCTTGGGTCTGGTGTTCTCACAACGTTTGCTGAAGGCTCGTTGTGTTGTTTTTATCTTTCTGCCTTGTCGCGTGGCCAAACCATGTTATCTGCTGTTTCCTTATATATTCTATGGCGGGGGCTATTCCTAGCTTTTTTCTCAGCTCTTCATTTCTGATCCTATCTCTCAGACTGTTTCCTGTCATTCATCTAACACATAAAGTAAATAAGATGAAGAAAAGGGAAATAAGTATGAAAAGACGGGTAAGTCAAAGCTGTGTATGAATTGTGAGAATTTGAATTGGAAGAAACAAAGTAGGAAGAAAACTGCATTGCAGAACGATGAAGAAAAGAAATATGAGAAAGTAGAATTGGAAACGAGACTGTAACAGCGGGAGGAAGAAGGCAAACATAAGGAAGATGAAAAAATGCAAATTTGTATTTGACATGAAACCAATCTCTTAGACATAAAATCTATACTTGATGAAAGTGTCGGTAAAATTAGAAGTTTTAACTACCTTAACTAGGAATTCAAATTATTTTCTGTAAGGATGTTGATTGTAGCGTGGGGGTTGTAGTAGTGGTGGTTATGAGATGGTTGTAGTGGTGGTGGTGGTGGTGAGCTGATTGTAGTGGTAGTGGTGAATAGGTTGTAGTGGTGGTGAGATGGTTGTAGTGCTGGTAATAGTGAGATGGTTGTAATTGTGGTAGTGAGATGGTTGTGGTGGTGGTGGTGAGATGGTTGTAGTGGTGGTAAGATGGTTGTAGTGGTGATGGTGGTGGTGAGATGGTTGTAGTGGTGGTGAGATGGTTGTAGTAGTAGTGGTGAGCTGGTTGTAGTGGTGGTGTCGTGAATGGTTGTATTGGTGGTGAGATGGTTGTAGTAGTGGTGGTGAGATGGTTGTAGTAGTTGTGGTGAACTGGTTGTAGTGGTGGTGTCGTGAATGGTTGTATTGGTGGTGAGATTGTTGTTGTGGTGGTGGTGGTGAGCTGGTTGTAGTGGTGGTGGCGAGATGGTTGTAGTGGTGGTGATGAGCTGGTTATAATTGTGGGTGGATGGTTGTAGTGGTGGTGAGATGGTTGTAGTGGTGGCGGTGGTGAGCTGGTTGTAGTTGTGGTGAGACGGATGTAGTAGTGGTGGTGAACTGGTTGTAGTGGTGGTGGTGTTTAGATAGTTGTAGTGGTGGTTGTGGTGCGCTCGTTGTAGTAGTGGGGGTGGTGAACTGGTTGTAGTGGTGGCGGTAGTGAGATGGTTGTAGTGCTGGCGGTGGTGAGATGGTTGTAGTGGTGGTGAGATGGTTGTAGTAATGGTGATGGTGAACTGGTTGTAGTGGTGGCGGTGGTGAGATGGTTGTAGTGCTGGCGGTGGTGAGATGGTGGTAGTGGTGGTGGTGGTAAGATGGTTGAAGTAGTGATGGTGGTGAGATGGTTGTAGTGGTGTTGGTGGTGAGATGGGTGTAGGGTTGGTAAGATGGTTGTAGTGGTGATGGTGGTAAGATGGTTGTAGTGGTGGTGATGGTGAGATGGTTGTAGTCGTGGTGGTCTTAAGATGGTTATAATAGTGATGGTGGTGAGATGGGTGTAGTAGTGTTTGTGGTGAGATGGTTGTAGTGGTGGTGGTGGTAAGATGGTTGTAGTAGTGATGATGGTGAGATGGTGTAGTGGTGGTGATGGTGAGATGGTTGTAGTGGTGGTGGTGATAAGATGGTTGTAGTAGTGATGGTGACGAGATGGTTGTAGTGGTGTTTGTGGTGAGATGGGTGTAGTGTTGGTGGTGGTGAGCTGATTGTAGAGGTGGTGGTGGTTAGCTGGTTGTGCTGATGGTGATGTGCTGGTTGTGGTGGTGATTAAGCTGGTTGTGCTGTTGGTGATGAGCTTGTTGTAGTGATGGTAGTGATTAGCTGGTTGTGCTGGTGGTGATGAGCTGGTTGTAGTGGTGATAGTGATGATGAGCTGGTTGTGGTGGTGATGATGATGGTGAGCTGGTTGTAGTGGTGGTGGTGGTGAGCTGGTTGTAGTGGTGGTGATGATGAGCTGGTTGTAGTGGTGGTGATGGTGAGCTGGTTGTAGTGGTGGTGATGATGGTGAGCTGGTTGTAGTGGTGAGCTGTTTGTAGTGGTGGGTGGTGGAGAGATGGTTGTAGTGGTGGTGATGATGAGCTTGTTGTAATGGTGGTGGTGATGAGCTGGTTGTAGTGAAGGTGGTGATGATGATGATGGTGATGGTGGCGATGGTGTTTATGTTGGTCAAGGAGAAAAAAATGAAGAAAACCAATAAAAGAAAAAACATACATTTATATTCGATATTAAACCAACTACTTAGACATAGAATCTATGTTTGATGAAACTGTCGGTGAAATTAGAAGTCTTGACTAATTAACTTGGAGTTCTTCTTAGTTCATTTGAGCTAAACGAAGAACTAAGTGAAGAACTGAAGCAGCTGTAGAAGTTTCGACTTGGAAAATCGGCTTCATTTAATTAAACAAACCGAGACGGCCGGTACGTGACGAAAGAATGACGAGTGCCAGACGGGTAAATATATAGAAGGAATTCACAACAATTACAATAATGACTGGATGTGACAGACAGGCGTTGGAAAAAACACACACTCACAAACACATACTGGAAAAAAAGCGAAAAAAAAACTAGTAGACACACACACACACACACATACAGAAAAGTCTGAAAAGATGTGGAATTAATCAAAGAACAATGTTAAGTGAAGAATTCCAGGACAAATATGGAAACAAATGTAGCATCTAACCTGCCAGATACATCGATAAAACGTGTTCTAAAGAATTAGTTTTAAAGGTCTTTATGTGAGAATAGACAATCTTAAGAGAATACCTTTACAGAGATGAAGTTGATTTATTGACGTTGTATTGTTGCGATGAGTTGAGATGATGACGCTGGTTATGATTAGGTTTATGATGGCAATGATGCTAATAATGGTGATGATGGTGATAATGATGGTGATAATGATGGTGATGATGATGGTGATAATGATGGTGATGATAATGGTGATAATGATGGTGATAATAATGGTGAAGATGATGATAGTGATGGTGATAATGATGGTGATAATGATGGCGATAATGATGATGATAATGATAATGATGATGATAATGATGATGGTGATAATGATGGTGATAATGATGGTGATAATGATGGTGATAATGATGGTGATAATGGTGATGATAATGATGATGATAATGATGATGATAATGAGGGTGATAATGATGGTGATAATGATGATGGTAATGATGGTGATAATGATGGTGATG
This sequence comes from Megaustenia siamemsis, assembly GCA_032433765.1. Taxonomy (NCBI): domain Eukaryota; kingdom Metazoa; phylum Mollusca; class Gastropoda; order Stylommatophora; family Ariophantidae; genus Megaustenia; species Megaustenia siamemsis. The sequence continues at coordinate 46,067,765 of JAVIAB010000156.1, forward strand.
ATAATGGGAATGATAGTAATGGTGATAATGATGGTTTTAATTGTGCTAATAATGATGATAATGATGGTGATAATGATGGAGATAATGATGGTGATGATAATGGGTATGATAATATTGGTGATAATTGTGCTAACAATGATGATAATAATGGTGATGATGATGAAGATGGTGATAATGATGGTGATGAAGATGGCGATAATGATGATGATGATGGTGATAATGATGGTGATAAAGATGGTGATAATGATGATGATAATGATGGTGACAATGATGATGATAATGATGGTGATAATGATGATGATGATATAGATGGTGATGATGATGATGATGGTGATTGTGCTAATAATGATGATAATAATGGTGATGGTGATAATGATGATGATAGTGATAATGATGATGATGGTTATTGTGCTAATAATGATGATTATAATGGTGATGATGATGGTAATGATGGTGAAGATGATGATGATAATGTTGATTATGATGATAATGATGATGATAAAGATAATGATAATGATGGTGATAAAGATGATGATTAATTATGATGATGATGATGGTGATTATGCTTATAATGATGATAATAATAGTCATGATGATAATGATGGTGATAAAGATGGTGATAATGATGATGATGATGTTGATGGTGATAATGATGGTGATAAAGATGGTGATAATGATGGTGATAATTATGATGGTGATAATGACGATGATGATGACGATGATGGTGATAAAGATGGTGATATTGATGGTGATAATGATGGTGATAATGATGATGATAATGATGGTGATAATGATGATGATGATAATGATGGTGATAATGATGGTGATAATGATGATGATGATAATGGGTATGATAATAATGGTGATAATGGTGATAATAATGATGGTGATAATGATGGTGATAATAATGGTGATATAATGGTGATAATTGTGCTAATAATGATGATAATAATGATGATGATAATAATAATGCTAATAATGGTGATAATGTTCATGATAATGATGATGATAATAATGGCGATGATTGTGATAATAATGGCGATGATGTTAATGATGGTGATAATGATAATAATAGCGATGATGATAATGTTGGTGATGCTGGTGATAATGACGATGATGATGATGATGATGGTAATAATTATGATGCTAAAGATGTTGATAATGATGGTGATAATGATGGTGATAACCAGGTGGATGCTGTGGTGGTTTTGATGATGATGATGATGATGACGGTGTTGATGATGTTCCTGATAGTAAAATGGAGTTAACGATGGGGATGATGATGATGATTATCATGTCAATGGTGATTATGTGGATGGTGGATGATGATGAGATGGTTGTAGTGGTGGTGGTGATGGTGAAGATTTTGGTGATGGTGAGATGGTGGTGATGATGTGAATATTGCTAATTGTGCGATTGTTGTAGCAATGATGGAGATAATGATGATGATGATAATAGCGAGAGTGATGGGGTGCTGACCGTGGTGAGATGGTAGTAGCGTTGTTGGTGATGATGATGATGATGATGATGATGAAGTTGGTGACACACACACACACACAATAATGATGTTAGGAACATGAAAATGATCAATGTGATAATTATGATATTGATGAGGATGATGATGATGAGGAGGAGGAGGAGGAGGTGGATGAGGATGAAGATGATGATGATGATGAAGAGGAGGAGGTGGATGAGGATGAAGATGATGATGATGAGGAGGAGGAGGAGGAGGATGAAGATGAGGAGGAGGAGGAGGAGGTGGATGAGGATGAAGATGATGAGGAGGAGGGGGAGGTGGATGAGGATGAAGATGATGATGATGAAGAGGAGGAGGTGGATGAGGATGAAGATGATGATGATGAGGAGGAGGAGGATGAGGTGAATGAGGATGAAGATGATGATGAGGAGGAGGTGGATGAGGATGATGATGATGATGATGAGGAGGAGGAGGAGGTGGATGAGGATGAGGATGAAGATGATGATGATGAGGAGGAGGAGGATGAGGTGAATGAGGATGAAGATGATGATGAGGAGGAGGTGGATGAGGATGATGATGATGAAGGTGATAAAGATAATGATAATGATGGTGATAAAGATATTGATTAATTATGATGATGATGATGGTGATTATGCTTATAATGATGATAATAATAGTCATGATGATAATGATGGTGATAAAGATGGTGATAATGATGATGATGATGTTGATGGTGATAATGATGGTGATAAAGATGGTGATAATGATGGTGATAATTATGATGGTGATAATGACGATGATGATGACGATGATGGTGATAAAGATGGTGATATTGATGGTGATAATGATGGTGATAATGATGATGATAATGATGGTGATAATGATGATGATGATAATGATGGTGATAATGATGGTGATAATGATGATGATGATAATGGGTATGATAATAATGGTGATAATGGTGATAATAATGATGGTGATAATGATGGTGATAATAATGGTGATATAATGGTGATAATTGTGCTAATAATGATGATAATAATGATGATGATAATAATAATGCTAATAATGGTGATAATGTTCATGATAATGATGATGATAATAATGGCGATGATTGTGATAATAATGGCGATGATGTTAATGATGGTGATAATGATAATAATAGCGATGATGATAATGTTGGTGATGCTGGTGATAATGACGATGATGATGATGATGATGGTAATAATTATGATGCTAAAGATGTTGATAATGATGGTGATAATGATGGCGATAACCAGGTGGATGCTGTGGTGGTTTTGATGATGATGATGATGATGACGGTGTTGATGATGTTCCTGATAGTAAAATGGAGTTAACGATGGGGATGATGATGATGATTATCATGTCAATGGTGATTATGTGGATGGTGGATGATGATGAGATGGTTGTAGTGGTGGTGGTGATGGTGAAGATTTTGGTGATGGTGAGATGGTGGTGATGATGTGAATATTGCTAATTGTGCGATTGTTGTAGCAATGATGGAGATAATGATGATGATGATAATAGCGAGAGTGATGGGGTGCTGACCGTGGTGAGATGGTAGTAGCGTTGTTGGTGATGATGATGATGATGATGATGATGAAGTTGGTGACACACACACACACACAATAATGATGTTAGGAACATGAAAATGATCAATGTGATAATTATGATATTGATGAGGATGATGATGATGAGGAGGAGGAGGTGGATGAGGATGAAGATGATGATGATGATGAAGAGGAGGAGGTGGATGAGGATGAAGATGATGATGATGAGGAGGAGGAGGAGGAGGATGAAGATGAGGAGGAGGAGGAGGAGGTGGATGAGGATGAAGATGATGAGGAGGAGGGGGAGGTGGATGAGGATGAAGATGATGATGATGAAGAGGAGGAGGTGGATGAGGATGAAGATGATGATGATGAGGAGGAGGAGGATGAGGTGAATGAGGATGAAGATGATGATGAGGAGGAGGTGGATGAGGATGATGATGATGATGATGAGGAGGAGGAGGAGGTGGATGAGGATGAGGATGAAGATGATGATGATGAGGAGGAGGAGGATGAGGTGAATGAGGATGAAGATGATGATGAGGAGGAGGTGGATGAGGATGATGATGATGAAGGTGATAAAGATAATGATAATGATGGTGATAAAGATATTGATTAATTATGATGATGATGATGGTGATTATGCTTATAATGATGATAATAATAGTCATGATGATAATGATGGTGATAAAGATGGTGATAATGATGATGATGATGTTGATGGTGATAATGATGGTGATAAAGATGGTGATAATGATGGTGATAATTATGATGGTGATAATGACGATGATGATGACGATGATGGTGATAAAGATGGTGATATTGATGGTGATAATGATGGTGATAATGATGATGATAATGATGGTGATAATGATGATGATGATAATGATGGTGATAATGATGGTGATAATGATGATGATGATAATGGGTATGATAATAATGGTGATAATGGTGATAATAATGATGGTGATAATGATGGTGATAATAATGGTGATATAATGGTGATAATTGTGCTAATAATGATGATAATAATGATGATGATAATAATAATGCTAATAATGGTGATAATGTTCATGATAATGATGATGATAATAATGGCGATGATTGTGATAATAATGGCGATGATGTTAATGATGGTGATAATGATAATAATAGCGATGATGATAATGTTGGTGATGCTGGTGATAATGACGATGATGATGATGATGATGGTAATAATTATGATGCTAAAGATGTTGATAATGATGGTGATAATGATGGTGATAACCAGGTGGATGCTGTGGTGGTTTTGATGATGATGATGATGATGACGGTGTTGATGATGTTCCTGATAGTAAAATGGAGTTAACGATGGGGATGATGATGATGATTATCATGTCAATGGTGATTATGTGGATGGTGGATGATGATGAGATGGTTGTAGTGGTGGTGGTGATGGTGAAGATTTTGGTGATGGTGAGATGGTGGTGATGATGTGAATATTGCTAATTGTGCGATTGTTGTAGCAATGATGGAGATAATGATGATGATGATAATAGCGAGAGTGATGGGGTGCTGACCGTGGTGAGATGGTAGTAGCGTTGTTGGTGATGATGATGATGATGATGATGATGATGATGATGAAGTTGGTGACACACACACACACACACAATAATGATGTTAGGAACATGAAAATGATCAATGTGATAATTATGATATTGATGAGGATGATGATGATGAGGAGGAGGAGGTGGATGAGGATGAAGATGATGATGATGATGAAGAGGAGGAGGTGGATGAGGATGAAGATGATGATGATGAGGAGGAGGATGAAGATGAGGAGGAGGTGGATGAGGATGAAGATGATGAGGAGGAGGGGGAGGTGGATGAGGATGAAGATGATGATGATGAAGAGGAGGAGGTGGATGAGGATGAAGATGATGATGATGAGGAGGAGGAGGATGAGGTGAATGAGGATGAAGATGATGATGAGGAGGAGGTGGATGAGGATGATGATGATGATGAGGAGGAGGAGGAGGAGGTGGATGAGGATGAGGATGAAGATGATGATGATGAGGAGGAGGAGGAGGTGGATGAGGATGATGATGATGATGAGGAGGAGGAGGAGGAGGAGGATGAGGATGAAGATGAGGAGGAGGAGGAGGTGGATGCGGTTGAAGATGATGATGAGGAGGAGGAGGTGGATGAGGATGAAGATGGTGATGATGATGAGGAGGAGGAGGAGGTGGATGAGGATGAAGATGATGATGATGATGAGGAGGAGGAGGAGGTGGATGAGGATGAAGATGATGATGATGATGAGGAGGAGGAGGAGGTGGATGAGGATGAAGATGATGATGATGAGGAGGAGGAGGAGGTGGATGAGGATGAAGATGATGATGATGAGAAGGAGGAGGAGGTGGATGAGGATGAAGATGATGATGAGGAGGAGGAGGTGGATGAGGATGAAGCTGATGATGATGAGGAGGAGGAGGAGGTGGATGAGAATGAGGATAATGATGATGATAGGGAATAAGAACGGAAATAAACAGTTGTTTGATGTGTGACGGGGATAATTCGACTACTGTGTGTTTATATGTTCGGTTGGAGTCAAGAAAGATGTCCTAACATCGTCAAGCGCTATATATTTTTTTTCTCAATGTGACGATCATCATTTTCGGAGAGGACGTGAACATCCGGTATATGGTGGATAGGCGGCAGGAACCATTGAAGGCTATGTCTGAAAAGTGTTCCTTGTTGCAGTTTCCTCATATTTCAAGTCCGGCTTGTTGCAGGAGCTACTGAGTTAAGTGCTCTGTGCACACCGTGAGCTGTGTGTCTCATCCGTTTTGATCATGTTTCGATATCCCAATTGTTTACGATGAATGATGATATCGTATGACAGGGAACAGTTGGCTGTGTTCACTTTCTGCGCGGTTTCGCCTTGTGTCTTTTGGCGTGTGCTGAGACTGCTACGATGGGGACTACAGTTACCTTTCTTTGTTTTTGAAATAAGTTAGTAATTCGGATGATTCCACTGGCACGGGCGGTTGAGCAGTTATGGATTTTAATTCGTTTGCAGTGATACGGAGGCCTTCCATAACAAATAACGGAAATAAAATGTTTTATATTTAAGCACGTATACTTATATACATAGAATTATTTTTCACAGCGTTATCGACCCAGGGAGCCGCGATAGCTCAGAGGTTAGTGAACTGGACTACAAAGGACATAGGCCGGTTTGATCCTGATCGACGGCTGACAGTTTCACCAAGCCTTAAGTGAGTACCGGATTTTTTCTTGGAAAGTAAAGCGGCACCACATTACCACAAAAATCATGTGCCGAAGGTATATAAAAAATACGGTCATTAACACCATAAACCCTATACGCCACTTGGTGTGACAGTGGTCTTTACTGTTTTTACTTATCAACCCACCTTTTGGGTGTTTTACGAAAAAGGAGAAAGCTGTTGAAAGAAGGTACTTATTTATAGGCTGGAATAAATGTTGGGATATCCAATGCGGCGTTCACACATTGTACAGTAAAAATTTAAATAAGTAAAGTGCATCAGTCCTTGTGATATATCATCATCATCATCATCATCACCATCATCATCATCATCATCATCAACAAGTACCATGTTTGCTGGCGTAGGTGATCAGTAATGTTAAGCTGAGGTTAAGGCTCTTGTCTAAATGTTAAACTGAGGTTAAGGCTCTTGTCTCAATGTTAAACTGAGGTTAAGGCTCTTGTCTAAATGCTAAACTGAGGTTAAGGCTCTTGTCTCAATGTTAAACTGAGGTTAAGGCTCTTGTCTAAATGCTAAACTGAGGTTAAAGCTCTTGTCTCAATGTTAAACTGAGGTTAAGGCTCTTGTCTCAATGTTAAACTGAGGTTAAGGCTCTTGTCTAAATGCTAAACTGAGGTTAAGGCTCTTGTCTCAATGTTAAACTGAGGTTAAGGCTCTTGTCTAAATGCTAAACTGAGGTTAAAGCTCTTGTCTCAATGTTAAACTGAGGCTAAGGCTCTTGTCCCAATGTTAAACTGAGGTTAAGGCTCTTGTCCCAATGTTAAACTGAGGTTAAGGCTCTTGTCCCAATGTTAAACTGAGGTTAAGGCTCTTGTCACAATGTTAAGCCGATGTTAAGGCTCTTGTCTAAATGCTAAACTGAGGTTAAGGCTCTTGTCTCAATGTTAAGCCGATGTTAAGGTTCTTGTCTCTATGTTAAGCTGATGTTCAGGCTCTTGTCTAAATGTTAAACTGATGTTAAGGCTCTTGTCTAAATGCTAAACTGAGGTTAAGGCTCTTGTGACAATGTTAAGCCGATGTTAAGGCTCTTGTCTAAATGCTAAACTGAGGTTAAGGCTCTTGTCTCAATGTTAAGTTGAGGTTAATGCTCTTGTCTCAATGTTAAGCTGAGGTTAAGGCTCTTGTCTCAATGTTAAGCTGAGGTTAATGCTCTTGTCTCAATGTTAAGCTGAGGTTAAGGCTTTTGTCTCGATGTTAAGTTGAGGTTAAGGCCTCTGTCTTAATGTTAAGCTGAGGTTAAGACTTTTTTCACAAAGTTAAGCAGAAGTTAAGGCTTTTGTCACAATTTTAAGCTGAGTTTATAGCTCTTGTCTGGATGTTAAGCTGAGGTTAAGGCTTTTGTCTCGATGTTAAGTTGAAGTTAAGGCGTTTGTCTCAATGTTAAGCTGAGGTTAAGACTTTTTTCACAAAGTTAAGCTGAAGTTAAGGCTTTTGACACAATTTTAAGCTGAGTTTATAGCTCTTGTCTCGATGTTAAGCTGAGGTTAAGGCTCTTGTCTCAATATTAATCTGAGGTTAAGGCTCTTGTCACAATGTTAAGCTGAGGTTAAAGTTCTTGACACTATGATATTCTAAGGTTAAGGCTCCTGTCTCAATCTCAAAAGCATCAAGTTCGAATCCCATGTGTGATGAACGGATTTTTTTTCTTTCATTGACCCTTGAATTTGGGGTAGCCCATATCGAACTCCTAGCCCTATCTGTGTCGGACGATACATTGTCACATATTAAGGATGAGAACGTAAATGATTTTTTAAAATTGGCTTCTAAAATACAGGTCGTTTGTACTGTAAACATTGTCTAACAGTAAGGTTTTTTAGATATTCAATTGTATGCTTTTTATTTTTAACGAACATCGCCTTTTTTGCGGAGTTCGTGTACTCTGCTGCGCTTCCTGTTGGAATGGCAACATTTCGGAGCGTTAATTGACACTGTCAGGGTACAGAAATTGCGACCCGTTGTTCAAGAATAAAAGAACAGGCATGGTAAAAAAAAATATGTCATTTGAGACGTATTTTAAAAATGTGTGTGTATGCAAAAAGATATACTTTATGGAAGACAACCAGCAAATGGCAAAAGAGCTAAGGGGCGCCCAAAAATCCGATTTATAGACGTGTGTAAACGTGACATGAAGACTCTGAGCATAAACCCTTCAGCCTGGGAAGACATAGCTGCAGACCACAATCTTTGGAAACACACTCTAAAGTTCCAACTCAAACAAGAAGCAGACAGATTCATAGAAAAAAGAGAATACACGGCGTAGAAAAAGCATTTCCTAGGGGCGCTGCAAAATCCATAGTCAACTATTACTGACGGAGGCTACTAACGTATACATGTGTGTTTGTGAGTGTGTGTGTGTTAAATGCATAGTTCGATTTGTGTTAGAGAACCCAAAGAGACATTTGCTACCAGGGCTGAATAGATCAGTCACCTGCCAATGCTATCTTTCTCCTTCTATATCTGGTTTTTTTTTTTTACAAGTTATTACTTCGAAAAATAGTAATGTTATTATTGTACGCACTAAATTGTTTTTTTTCGATTGAAATGATTCAGGTACAAATGTTAAAAGGCAATTAACAGAGGAATGATTTCTTCTACAAAGAATATAAATATTGGACAAATTATTGAATAATACAATAGTTAAGCTGAAAGATACAATAGAAAAATCGGTTAGGCCGAGTGGTCAAACATAAAAACTAAATATAACATGAAGGAAGGAAGGAAGGAAGGAAGGAAGGAAGGAAGGAAGGAAGGAAGGAAGGAAGGAAGGAAGGAAGGAAGGAAGGAAGGAAGGAAGGAAGGAAGGAAGGAAGGAAGGAAGGAAGGAAGGAAGGAAGGAAGGAAGGAAGGAAGGAAGGAAGGAAGGAAGGAAGGAAGGAAGATTATTGGTTATTGGTTATGGAAGGCCTCGGTATCACTGCAAACGAATTAAAATCCATAATATGAAGATTATTCTTTAAGATCTACATACATACGCAAACGTAACAGATACATTGGTTAGATTAAGTTAATTAATTGTTTTTACCTGCTTTCTGTAGAGCTCCACCAAAAGAAACAACGATGAACAGAGAGAGAACGAACGACGACTGTTGCAGCCATCTGGAGAGTGTTTTTACCCAAGCCATTGTCATACTTTCACTAGTTGTTAATGGCAAATTCTAATATCTTTTTTGTATTATTTTAAACTGCTTCCCTGTTTTTGCTTCCAATTTGTTGTTACAAAGCTTGCAATGATTGATGTGCAATGTTTATTTCCTTATGGAAGTTGTCTGTGAAAAGAAAAACGTTAAATGTTAAATTTCTTTCATTAAGAAACAAAGCATGAACAGGTAATTAAAGTGAAAATAATTTGGAAATATAAAAATGAGTGGAGGGAAAGATTAAAGGAAAAGGTCAAGATTATAATGAAATATTCAAAGGGACGGCAGTGATATTAATTGTAGAGTAGCAACTTTGAAGTGTCAAACCAAAAACGACTTTCAAGAAAGCAGGAAAAATACAAATGATGGATGTTCTTGAAGATACATTCTTGTCAATGCTGAATACAGAGCGTATATACGAATGAAAATGTTATAGTTATTAGAAGGCCTCTGTATCACTGTAAACGAATGAAAATAAATAATTGCTCAACTGCCCGTGCCAGTGGAATTATCAGAATTAAAACTCATCATATTTAAGTATTCAAACAAAGAAAGCCAGCTGCAGTCACAATCATAGCAGCTACAGCACACGCCAAAAGACATAACGCCAAGTGGCACCGAAAGTGAACGCAGCTGAACTGTCCTTCGTCATACGATAACACCATTCATCGTACTCAATCGGAATGAAGGTGTACTGTGACTTGCTGAAAACACGCCATGGAAATGATGTAAAAAAACATCTGACTATAGCGATCATAATGACGTTTCTTTGTAAATATTGTTATTGAGTTATTTGCGGGTCATCATCATTGCACTACGAACATATCCATAAGTGTTTAGATCCCCTCCTCAGCAAGCCCCGCAGCGTCCAGCGACTGCCGACTCCAATTCTGTAAATGTCAGTATATTTGAATTTAGGAGCCACGTAGGACCAATGGTTTGTGGACATCTAGTCGACTGATCATCTTCACTGCATAACGGACAATTCCATGAAGTTCACATCCCCTCCTGTGCGTAAAAAAAAAGTAAAGTACCCTCGTCACGCCAAGTGGCGTATAGGGAATATGGTGTTAGTGACCCTACATTTTACAGACCTTCGGCACATGATTTTTGGGGTAATGTGGTCGGTATTACGCCCGTGCCGCTTTACTTTCTCAGAAAAAAATTCGGTACCCATTTAACGCTGGGTGAACCCGGAAGCCGTCGGTTGGGATCGAACCCTACCCCTTGTCCATTGTAGTCCAGTTCACTAACCACTGAGCTATCGCGGCTCCCTCCTCTGCGTGCTCCCGAGTATATAGCACACCGGACACACACCGGCGAAGAGACAGAAGATGACTTGAGCTCACATCTTTGAACTGACATTGCCCCCCAAATATGGATATCGTTATGGTTAGTCAAAGGCCCCGGTATCACTGCAAACAAATTTAAACCCATAATTGCTCAACCGCCCGTATCAATGGAATCATCCGAATTAAAATTCATCTAGTTGAAGTAGCTGCAGATATCATCATTCGTCGTAAGCAAACGAAATATGGAAACAGGATCCGGATGAAAAACACAGCTCACGGTGCGGACAGAGCACTGAATTCAGTAGCTTCGGCAGCAAGCCGAACTTGGAATATGAGGAAACTGCAACAAGGAGAACTTTCCAGAATGAGCATCAATGGTTGGTTCCTGCCGCCTATCCGCCATATTCACCGGAAGTCCCATTCCCCTCCCTCAATATGTTTGTCGCTTCTTACTTGTGCTGTATAAACTCTATATTATGTGTACCATATAGCCACATATGGGAGCAACGATAGCTCAGTGGTGAGTGAACTGGACTACAAAGAACAAGAAGTCTGGTTCAATCCTGACCGACTGCTTCCGGGTTCACCCAGCCTTAAATGGGTACCGGATTTTTTCTGGGGAAGTAAAGCGGCACGGGCGTAGTACCGACCACATTACCCCAAAAATCATGTGCCGAAGGTCTGTAAAATGTACGGTCACTAACACCATATTCCCTATACGCTACTTGGCGTGACGAGGCTCTTTACTTTTATATAGCCACATAGGCGTGGTGAACAGTTCAATTAAGAAAAATCGTGACCAACGATTCCTGTCTATATTCATTAGTCTTATATGGGGACACTTAGGTTCTGATAAATATCACAACACTGACATAATGCTGATCAATGGGCTAAAAAATGCATGTTATATTAAAAAAAAAAAAAAACATGCAGCCAGTAATATGACAATCCCCGCAAGTCACTAAACATGAAGGGAATATTGTCTTCTTTTCACTACTTAACTACAGTACACTGCAATTAATGTCACTAAATGTTTACTACTCTTACAGACCAACTTTATGATATCTTTAAGCATACATTTTTTACACCTGAAAAACCAATTTATGATATCTTTAAACATAAATTTGTTTCTCCTAAAGACAAATTTATGATATCTTTAAACATAAATTTGTTACTCCTAAAGACCAATTTATGATATCTAATTTATTTCTCCTAAGACAAATTTATGATGTATTTAATCATAAATTTGTTACTCCTAAAGACCAATTTATGATTTCTTTAAGCATAAATGGGTTTCACCTAAAGACCAGTTTATTATATCTTGAAGCATAAATATGTTTCACCTAAAGACCACTTTTTTCTAAACATTTTGCAACAATAAGTGCGAAAAAAGAATGAAGTGCAATAATGAAACAGCAATTTTACAGAATTGTCTATAGAAAATATCAAAGAATTATGCCATCAAGATAACATAAACTACAACAAACAAGAATGAAATCAAAACATCGCATGAGTAGACTGTAAAATATATGGTCACAATATAAAATACACGTTTTTCAAGATCTCAATCTTACATACACTCACTTTTTAAAAATAAGTTTATGAAAAGAAAGAAAGAAATGTTTATCATTTACAAGATGTCATCGCGTGTAGTGAAGTAAAGAGCCCCGTCACGCCAAGTGGTATATAGGGAATATGATGCTAGTGACCATACATTTTACAGACCTTCAGCACATGATTTTTGGGATAATGTGGTCTGTATTACGCCCGTACCGCTTTACCTCCCCAGGAAAAATCCGGTACCCATTTAAGGCTGGGTGAACTCGGAAGCCGTCGGTTGGGATCGAATTCTACCTCTTGTCCTTTGTAATCCAGTTTGTTATTGCGTGTACGTGAACATAAACTAGGTCTATAGAGCAAGAGACGTGTTTTTGTGTTCGTTCCATAATAACCAAGCAAAAGGTAACTAAAAATTAACTTTTATTGTTAAATATGGAAATTGTGAACTGTTGTAATATTTAAGCTCCGTAAACTTCAGGACTTCCATAACAAAATAAAGAAGAAAAACTCCTCAGAAACTGAGACATACGTCTTATGTCTTTTGACGTATGCTGTAGTTGCTATGATGGAGACTGCAACTCCTTTCTTGTTTGGATCCTTCAATGAGATGAGTTTTCATTCGGATGATCCCACTGGTACGGGTAGTTGAGCAGTTATGGATTTTTTTAATTCGTTTGCAGTGATACCGGGACCTTCGACTAACCATAACCAATAACCCCATAAACAAAATAAAGAAGAAAAAGGCCTCAGTTTCGGAATGACAAAATATAGCTGCACTAAATTATATAATTTTATGAAAGTAAACAGAAAAAATGTATGAAACACCAAAAGTTGCGTGGAAGTCTAACCTCTAAAATGCTGGGATCGGGCCCTGTAAGGCATGCCAGCTCAAATGGCAATATTCCCAACAAAAGTATGGTCAGAGAGCACAACTTTGTCGTGCAAAACCGAAAAAAGAAGACCCAGTAAAAATCCAGCAAGTGGAGCGTAGTAATCCTGTCGGTGAATCCTCCTAGGAGAAGAGAAGACAAACGAGTTCGAATCGAGCGAAGGAAATACTCGTTTGTTTGATAAGTCTATTGTCGGGGGGGGGGGGGGGGCATAGTTCTGACAAAAAACGACTACTGTACTGCAATTAAAAAAAAAAAAAAACAAGGAAAACTGAAAGTAAAGAAGGAAACAAACGCGATCTTAAGTCGAGATCACCGGACCAGAAAGTGCTAAACTCAATGCAATACTCCCCACTCAAACGAAGAGCTCAAAGAAGCAAAACATATTCTACTACGTTCGAGAAATCTCGTTAAGAGTTAAGAATGATCAATTCCTTTCGTTCCAGAAAAAAAGACAAAGAAAAAAAAACATCTTTTCTATTACCAGAATGGAGAAAAGATATTAGTTTATGTATTCCCTTCCAAAGAGGTAAACAGGGTATATTATTTTCCAAGAATTAAGATGTTGGTACTTATTTCAGTGTGCATTGTTGATGGTTAATACGCCTCTTTACTAGTTTAGTTTAGCCGAAAGATGATCCTCATATCACCACGGATAACTCCATATATGTTTAACACAATATAGTCACTCACAACTTCAGTGGCGTTTCCTATTATAATTGTTCACTTCATTTTATCAGAATTTTTGAACGTTAGGATTTGGTTATTTGGTTATGGAAGGCCCCGGTATCACTGCAAACGAATTAAAATCCATAATTGCTCAACCGCCCGTGCCAGTGGAATCATCCGAATTAATATCTCATCTCCCAAACAAAGAAAGGTAACTGTAGTCCCCATCGTAGCAGTCTCAGCACACACCAAAAGATATAAGGCGAAACCGCGCAGAAAGTAAACACAGCCAACTGTTTTCCTGTCATACGATATCATCATTCATCGTAAACAATTGGAATATCGAAACATGATCAAAACGGATGCTCACGGTGTGCACAGAGCACTTAACTCAGTAGCTCCTGCAACAAACCGGACTTGGAATATGAGGAAACTGCAACAAGGAACACTTTTCCTGCATAGCCTTCAATGTTTCCTGCCGCCTATCCACCATATACCGTTTAGCCTTTTACAAATAAGTTAATTAAGAGCCCTTAGCAACAGATCGGCGAAAACAAACCGCCATTTTTTCCACGTTAAGATTTACATAATCCTAGCCCTTGCTCTTTTGGCAGCCTCCAGCATTGTGTAATGATGTCTTGGTATAGACTTTTCACTTGGTCTACTCCGATTTCTGCATCTTCTTCTTCTTGCGTGTTTATATCTTGCATGTGGCATCACTAGACATTCTCCCAAAGTCTACAAACAATTATAATTCTGTCTCGGTATATAATTCAAGACTAGTTCTATCCTGGTATTTTCTCTCTTGTAGTCTCATTTCTAGTTTTGTCTCTAATTGTCACACCAGCTTCTTTCCCTGTGGTGAATACATTCTTCTTCTGATTAGTCGTGAATGATTGTCACTGCTAGAATATGGTTGGAATGAATGATCATGATTGTCACTGGTAGAATATGGTTGGAATGAATGATCATGATTGTCACTGGTAGAATATGGTTGCAATGAATGATCATGTTTGTCACTGGTAGAATATGGTTTGGAATGAATGATCATGTTACTGGTAGAATATGGTTTGTAACGAATGATCATGTCACTGTTGTTGGAATATGGTTTGTAACGAATGATCATGTCACTGCTAGAATATGGTTTGTAACGAATGATCATGTCACTGGTAGAATATGGTTTGTAACGAATGATCATGTCACTAGTGGAATATGGTTTGGAATGAATGATCATGTTTATCACTACTAGAATATGGTTTGGATTGAAGGATCATGTTTGTCACTGCTAGAATATGGTTTGGAATGAATGATCATGTTACTGGTAGAATATGGTTTGGAATGAATGATCATGTCACTGGTAGAATATGATTTGGAATGAATGATCATGTCACTGGTGGAATATGGTTGCAATGAATGATCATGTCACTGCTAGAATATGGTTGCAATGAATGATCATGTCACTGGTAGAATATGGTTTGGAATGAATGATCATGTTTGTCACTGGTAGAATATGGTTTGCAATGAATGATCATGTTTGTCACTGCTAGAATATAGTTTGGAATGAATGATCATGTTTGTCACTGGTAGAATATGGTTTGGAATGAATGATCATGTTACTGGTAGAATATGGTTTGGAATGAATGATCATGTCACTGGTGGAATATGGTTTGGAATGAATGATCATGTTTGTCACTGGTAGAATATGGTTTGGAATGAATGATCATGTCACTGTTGGAATATGGTTTGGGATTAATGGTCATGTTTGTCACTGCTAGAATATGGTTTGGAATGAATGATCATGTTTGTCACTGGTAGAATATAGTTTGAAATGAATGATCATGTCACTGGTGAAATATGGTTTGGAATGAATGATCATGTTTATCACTGCTAGAATATGGTTTGGAATGAATTATCATGTCACTGCTAGAATATGGTTTGGAATGAATGATCATGTTTATCACTGCTAGAATTTATCACTGGTAGAATATGGTCTGGAATGAATGATCATGTTTGTCACTGCTAGAATATGGTTTGGAATGAATGATCATGTCACTGGTAGAATATGGTTTGGAATGAATGATCATGTTTGTCACTGGTAGAATATGGTTTAGAACGAATGATCATGTTTGTCACTGCTAGAATATAGTTTGGAATGAATGATCATGTTTGTCACTGCTAGAATATAGTTTGGAATGAATGATCATATCACTGCTAGAATATGGTTTGGAATGAATGATCATGTTTGTCACTGCTAGAATATGGTTTTGAATGAATGATCATGTTTGTCACTGCTAGAATATGGTTTTGAATGAATGATCATGTTTGTCACTGGTAGAATATGGTTTTGAATGAATGATCATGTCACTGGTGGAATATGGTTTGGAATGAATGATCATGTCACTGCTAGAATATGGTTTGCAATGAATGGTCATGTTTGTCACTGCTAGAATATGGTTTGCAATGAATGATCATGTTTGTCACTGGTAGAATATGGTTTGGAATGAATGATCATGTTTGTCACTGCTAGAATATGGTTTGCAATGAATGGTCATGTTTGTCACTGCTAGAATATGGTTTGCAATGAATGATCATGTTTGTCACTGGTAGAATATGGTTTGGAATGAATGGTCATGTTTGTCACTGCTAGAATATGGTTTGCAATGAATGATTATGCTTGTCACTGCTAGAATATGGTTTGCAATGAATGGTCATGTTTGTCACTGCTAGAATATGGTTTGCAATGAATGATCATGTTTGTCACTGGTAGAATATGGTTTGGAATGAATGATCATGTTTGTCACTGCTAGAATATGGTTTGCAATGAATGATCATGCTTGTCACTGCTAGAATATGGTTTGGAATGAATGATCATGTTTGTCACTGCTAGAATATGGTTTGCAATGAATGGTCTTGTTTGTCACTGCTAGAATATGGTTTGGAATGAATGATCATGTTTGTCACTGGTAGAATATGGTTTGGAATGAATGATCATGTTTGTCACTGGTAGAATATAGTTTGGAATGAGTGATCATGTTACTGCTAGAATATGGTTTGGAATGAATGATCATGATTGTCACTGCTAGAATATGGTTTGCAATGAATGATCATGTTTGTCACTGGTAGAATATGGTTTGGAATGAATAATCATGTTTGTCACTGGTAGAATATGATTTGGAATGAATGATCATGTTTGTCACTGGTAAAATATGGTTTGAAATGAATGATCATGTTTGTCACTGGTAGAATATAGTTTGGAATGAGTGATCATGTTACTGCTAGAATATGGTTTGGAATGAATGATCATGATTGTCACTGCTAGAATGTGGTTGCAATGAATGATCATCTTTGTCACTGCTAGAATATGATTGCAATGAATGATAATGTTTGTGCAATCTGTGCAATCGTCCATTAATAAAGGTCTACATATTCGCGGCTGTCGTTTTTTATGTTCTCCATATTTCACAGCAACATAATAGGACCGATTTAACAGTGAAGATACAACATATCCCTGTCTCACTTCAGATGCTACTGTCAGTGGTCTATGTTCTAGATGTTGCTTATTTGTTTAAAGCACACTTCTACAAACATTTATAAACCTGAGAATATGCTAATGGGATATTCAAGTTTAATTAGGTTTAAGTAGATCAATATCAGGCGATTAGAGAGAAACTACAGGCATGAACATGTGGTACGGTTTGCTAAAAGCATGATCTACATGTTGTGAGAGGATTGATGATGTTGAAGATAATAATGATAACAAATCCACAAATTCGAAACATTCATTATTTCAGTCTTCCCACTTTACAAATTAAAATGGTTGCAATCATGATAATACTAACGATATTAGGAAACGAGTATCCCACATAGATAGTATCATAAGATACAAAATTCCAAGAAAAATAAAGAGCATTAGCATTCAAGACAAAATAAATTATTTAAAAGTAAAGGTCTTGAGGTTTAGAGTTTATTTTGACCCGATAAGAACTGTGAAGAATGTGAATTTTTACAGAGATTAATCACACAACGGTCTTTAAAAAGAATGCAGAGAAATTCTAACAATTATCATCAAAACCGCACTGCTACCTCAGATGATATTCTCTATAATGGACACCATCAAAATAATTTTTTGCTGTTGTATTGCAACAGACTTATGAAGGGTATAGAATAGGAAAAGACTATTTTAAAAAGTCTTCGAACCGGCTAACCAGACGATGATTGTGAAACATTAATACAAAAGTTCCAATACTCACTGAAAGATACTTCAAGTCTTTGACATTTAACACACAGGCAAGGCTATATCTAAAACTAAATGACACGTCTCCTCTACCCTGCTCATGAAAGGAATGGATTGAAGAGACCACACATCTCTCTGGAAGAAGAGGGAAACGTAGATCAATACTTGTAACGCCACAGCCTAGCTATAGTGGCGTACCGCGAATTTGTTTCGTCGGATTCCTGGCAGAAATTATGAGCCTGTGGTGAAATACATGTCCCCCACCCACAGTCTTCGCAATTGCATATATATATATATATATATATATATATATATATATATATATATATATATATATATATATATATATATATTACTTGTATTAAATGTTATCACACTGTATTGTACATTGAGATTTATAATAATAATAATAATATATGCCTATAATGTAGATAAATCAAAGTTGGGTTTAAATATTAATAATATAACTTAGTGTATATATATATATATCCCATTCCAAAGGAAGTAAATCTGAAGCTGTGTTCCAACTACAGAACTATTGCCTTAATAAGACATGCCAGCAAAATACTCTTGCAGATCATCATGAATACGAAAGCAGGAAAGTTAGAACAAGAACTTCATATAGTTCAAGCAGGTTTGAGACATTGTAGAGGTACCTGGGACCACATCTTTAACATGAGACACATTCCTGAGAAGTTTAAGGTATACAGTATAGAACTGCATACGTGCTTCATAGATTACAGCAAGGCCTTTGACTGCGTACAACATCAGAAACTGTGGAGCATCATGAAAGATATGGGTTTTCAAACACACCAAATACCACTTATCGAATCACTATATCACGAACAACAGACACCTACCAGGATAGTAGGCGAAGCATCAAATTGGTTTGAAGTACAAGAAGGGGACAGGCAGAGATACATCCTCTCTCCATACATGTTCAACATCTATACTGAGAACATCATACCAGAAACGATGACAGATTTGTGAAGTTCGACCCTTTCACAATAAATGGCAAAATAATTCCAGAACTCAGATACGCTGATGACACAGTCCTCCTCTCAAACAGTACAGAAGGATTAATGGAGACAAATGAGTGGGTTAAAAAACACAGTGAAGAGCAAAACGTCTATTTAAACATACAGAAAATTAAGATAATGTCCATTGACAAAACAAAAAGCCAACCCAAAATCATCATCAACAGGGAAAAACTTAAAATTGTAACAAAATATGAATACCAGGGATCTGAACTAATTAACAATGGAGACTGCCAGAAAGTGATCAAAAGAAGATTAGCAATAACAACATAAAAGTTAACACCATGAAGAACATGTGGCACTATATGAGCAAGTCAGTAAATTTAAAATATTGAGAACATTACCTTCCCAATAGCAACACAAAGGTTAAACACACACTATATGAGCAAGTCAGTAAAATTAAAATACTGAGAACATTACCTTCCCAATAGTAACACAAAAGTTGTGAATAATGAACACTCTCGTAAACAGTAAGAAAGAAAATCGATTCATTGGAAAGAAAATGCAACAGAGAAATCCTTAAGATACGTTGGTTAATGGAAAAGAACAATGAAGGCATATTAAAAGATTTAAACATACATAATACATACACAAAGAAGAGGCTTAGCAACACCATTCTACAAATGAAATTAAAATACTATGGACACCTCAAAAGACACAGCGGGCTGGAAAGAACAATAATGGAAGGCGTGGTTCCTGGGCGACGCATCAGGGGCAGATCATGAAGAAGATGGTTTCAAGACATCAAGGATACCTTCAACATGAATACAGTGGAAGTGGGAGATTTGGCTAGAAATAGAGATTCTCTCAGACGGGCTGTGGTGAATGCAACGTTCTGCAAAGGACATGCAGACGATATAGCATATGTGTGTATGTGTATGATACAGATATAGTATAAATACATATATATATATATATATATATATATATATATATATATATATGTGTGTATGTGTGTGTGTGATATAGATATAGTGTATGTGTATTATATAGATATAGTATGTATGTGTATGATATAGATATAGTATACAGTAATCCCTCAGAAAAACTGCGAAGTAGTGTCACCCTCTCATTTTTAACATACGTACATTTTTTTGTGTATGTATAATATCAATAAGTGTATATGAAACCATATAAGTGCACATGTTATCATTAGAACATTAAAGAATAGTTTCAAACATGTAAATAAAATATTAATAGTATAAATAACATACATAAAATAATGTTTTTTTTTTAATAATAATTCCTCAATTTTGAATTTTTGATCAATCCGCGATGTACTGAGGCCGCGATAAATGAACCGCGAAGTAGCGAGGGATGACTGTATATGTATGCTATAGTTATAGTATTTATGTGTATAATATAGATATAGTGATGTATAGATCTATAGTTGCGAAAGTCGCTGTAGGTGAAAATATGTCCCCATTCTTTAGCGTTCACTCGTTATGAGAGCATGAATATGTTGTGTCTTTAGTTTACTGAGAGCCCAAATATCAGCCCCTTTTAGCCCGACACATCCGTCTTTTGGCATGAATGGATGTGCGTAACAATTTTGTCCCGCAGCGGACATAAGTTTTAAATGTCCAAAATTGTTTAACGTGCGCAGAGTGTAACACGTGCTGTTATTGTCCACACATTTGTTTCTGTAACTAACAAGACATTGTTGTGGGTTCTGTGATCGGTATCATGTCGTTCTACCTTCCTGAAGAAATGTCTGGTACCCATTCCCAGAGAGTGAGTGAATCACAAATCTGTGTCTTCAAATAAATTCCCACATTTTGCGATTGAATCTGGATCATGGAGAGATTGCAACAATTGCAACATATGTGTGTGTGTGTGTGTGTGTGTGGTGTGTGTGTGTGTGTGTGTACTAGCAGCAGATCGTCAGCCATGGAGAACTATGGCTTCCGCCTTATGTGCCGTCTTTGGCCCGAAAGGAAAATGATGATGATGATGATGACGACGACAATGATGATGATGATGATGATGATGATGATGATGATGATGACGACGACGATGATGATGATGATGATGACGATGATGATGATGATGATGATGATGGTGATGATGATGATGATGATGCTGATGGTGATGATGGTGATGATGATGATGATGATGATGATGATGATGATGATGATGATGATGATGATGATGATGATGATGATGATGATGATGATGATGATGATGATGATGATGATGATGGTGATGATGATGGTGATGATGGTGATGATGATGATGATGATGATGATGCTGACGGTGATGATGGTGGTGATGATGATGATGATGATGATGATGATACATATGCAAGAAGTAAGAGGAAAAAAGCGACCTCCCAAAAGATGAATAACGAAGTATCAAGCGCTAAGTGAGTTACAATGATCCAAGTTAACTGCCGAGCTCTGTCAAGAGCTCTCCAGGACAGGAAGCAGTCAGATACTAACTTCCAACGTGTGAACGTGTGTAATAGGCAGACAAATAATTGAACACATTTGGTTAATTACACACAAATAGACAGAAACAAGTATAAATATATTATTAGACTCCTTATTATAAGTTATACTATGCAATCCATTTTTGACAATAGAAACAATAAAAAGAGTTCTTAAATGTTATGTAGAACCAGTCTTAACATATGGATGTGAATCATGGACAATAGGACAACAGACAAGAAAATCACTGGAGTCTGTAGAAATGTGGTTTTACAGAAGAGTGATGAGAATACCATGGACAGCTAAGAAGAGTAATGAAAATGTTCTGAAAGAGGTCAAAGCAAAAAGAAATCTAATTTCCAATATTAGGAAGAAACTATTATCATTTTTTGGCCATGTAAAGAGAAGAGAATATGTGGAATATATTGTAACAACTGGAAAAATTGAGGGACGGAGAGATAGAGGGACGCAAACAGAAAAGATATCAGACAGCTTAAGAGAATAGCTTGGCAGAAGGTCAACAACAGGAATGATAAATAACTGTCGTGATCGAAAGTTGTGGAGAGACATGATCACCTATGCCAGCAGGCCCGGTACTTAATGATGATGATGATTATAACTTTTCAGATGTGGAGGATTTTTTTCAACCCGAAAAGGCTTCAGTGTTCACTAAGTGTCTGAAAATGGGTACCGGAGATTGTTCATGGACAATAGTGAGGCCTAAGAGAGACAGAACATTTCAGCCATAACAAATTCGTTGTTGGTCTATGTCAAAATGTGGACATGAACACCCTTTTCCTCGTGTGCTTTTGGGCGCGGGAGGTCGAGGAAACCTTTTCATTACTTGTCTTTTAATGAATATTTTTGGCCTGTTTAGCCTTTAGTAATAATTCAATAATTGTGTCTATTGTTATTGATGTTTCGTTCATGGTTTATACACGGTACAAGGGGTGAATCTCTACTAGACGTACAATCTTACATATATCTGGGCAGTAATATAGACAATAAAGAAGGAACAGAGGATGATACCAAAATAAGGATACAAAAGCAATAGGGGTTTCGTTGCGTTAGGAAACATTTGGAAATCCAATGAAATTAAGTTAAATGTGAAAATAAAAATGTTCAACCCCGATGTTATGTCGGTCTTATTATGGTTGTGAAACATCTTCTTTCCTTCCTCATTTACCTTTCAGCGTCGAGGGGAGATATAATTTGCGGTCTTTTACTCTTCTGTTCGACTCTGCTGCTGTTTTGTTTCCTAGTGCTTCTAGTATTCCGTCAATCCATCTTTTTCGTGGTTGAACCTTGGGTTTGGTATTCTTGCAACGTTTGTTGAGGGCTCGTTGTGTTGTGTTTTGATCTTTCTGCCGTGTCACGTGGAGAAACCATTATATCTGTTGTTTCTTTATATATTATATGGCGGGGGCTATTCCTAGCTTTTTTCTCAGTTCTTCATTTGTGATCTTATCTCTCAGACTGTTTCCTGTCATTCGTCTGACACATTTCATCTCAGTAGAGGTTATTTTTCTTATTGTTCTTGCATCTAGGTCTGACATTGGCAGCACAACGTTGGGATGAAGATTGTATCGTAGAGTTCCCGTTTTGCCTCCAGAATTATTTCCTTGTTGGACAATAGTGGTGATAATTGTCCAAATACTTGACAAGCTTTGTTTCATCTTGAGTCTTTCTCTGCTGCTTGTGAATTGTCGTTTGTCACAAAACTTCCTAGGTATTTGAATTCCTCTACTTGTTTTAGTTGCCTACCTTCTATAGTTATGTTGATGTTCTGTTTATTTTTGGCGCAGGTTTCCCCTTTGGTTGTGAAACATGGAGAGGAAAGAAATGACGAAGACACAGCCCCCTCATTAATTGATGAAGAAATGGGTGCTTGCACATAATAAAAGAATGGAAATAGCAGAACAAAATCACTAACGTTGAATTTTGGAAATTTTACCTGTCAAATACCAGTAGACAAATAGATACAAGGGAGACGATGGCGCTGGGTACGATACTCACTGCGAAAGCCAAATGAGAGTATTACACGACAGGCCCTTTTTGTGAATCCCTAGTGGAGAGACAAAGAGGAAGGCCAAAATATTCTTGGAAAAGACAGGTGGAAACAGAGATGAAGATTAAGGGGAATACTTGGAATGATCTCAAAAGAATGGCATGAATTCAGAACGGCTTGGAGAGTGTTTGTTGAAGACCTTTGCTCCACAGGGAGCTGAAAGTATTTGTTGAAGACCTATGCTCCTCAGAGAGCTGAATGGTACTATAGACATGGGGGGAACGCACAGCAGTGTAGCGACCGTTCACATTGGTATCTCTGACAACTAAATTGTGCACTAGCTACCTGTTCTTGATTGTAAATTCGGGAGGGTATCGAGACGTGTGTGACACTAATCTGGTTTTTGTGGTTGTATTTGTCTTTGTTTTTATTGTCTTGTTTTTAGCACAATTTTTTTTTAAAGGGGCACAAATTAATATTTCGAAGTCTGGATTTATGAAACATGTTGACAAAATATGTTGTGTCCAGAGTGAAAATAATAACAATATATGTTACAGTTTTACGCGTACATAACGGAACACGACAGAACGTTTTGATCTAAAGTCTTCATCAGGAGGTAGGACAAAACGTTACAACTAGAAAAGGGCACAATTATTTGCTTAGAAATGAAAAGGGCACATATCTATGGGCGGAAGATCAGCACCTTATATCCAAATCTAAGTATTTGTATAAGACATTAACCATACATTCATGTTCTTCGTCCACCCTTAAAGTGCCTTCATATGGGCGCAGTTGCGTTATTTTGTAGTTTACAGCAGGCTGTAATATCTGCGTTTTTTTAGCCCTACACATACGATCTCACGATCGCATATTTTTTATCACAAAAGAAATGAGTGAAAGGGGGAATATTCAAGATCACTTATGTGAAGAGTTTTAAGACCGCAAGAGTTGAAAGCGGTCAGCGACTCATAGCTGACTGCTGACGTGAAAACGGGTGAACCAAAACTTAAGTTCCGTTTCTGCTCCACTTTAGCCCTGGAATCAGATCAACCTTTCTGGGCATACGAGTATGGATCGAGGAGGGATGGCAACTCTGCTCTAACAAAAAAATACAATTTTGAAATCCTGTGTGGCGCTAAAAAGCACAGACGTTGAACCTACGAAACTAACCAAATAGGAAACTATAATTATATATAATTTTTATACGATATAACGCAACTACGCGCGCGTATGGTTATGGTTATGGTAGGCTCCGGTATCACTTCAAACAAATTAATATCCATAATTACTCAACCGCCCGTGCCAGTGGAATCATCCGAATTAATATCTCATCTCCCGAACAAGGAAAGGTAGCTGAAGTCCCCATCATCGCAGTCTCAGCACACGCGCACTTAATGATACTTTATAATTGTGTCTTTTCCTTGTTGTCATGTTTTGTCCCGTGTTCTAATGAAGGCGAACAGTTCTGTTTTTATTTTTCGTTGTATACTCGTAAACTGTAACATATATTTTTATGTTATTATTTTCACACTGGGCACAACAGACTTTGGCAACACATTTTTTTTAATTCAGACTTTGAGTTTGCTATGTTTACCCTTGGGATCAATCTTCTGTGAATGAAGGGCACATTAGTCAGTGTTGAAATCTATACAGCTCAGTACAAGACAAGCTCAGTTCTCAGATGGGGCGATTCTTTTTAAGGGATTTACCGAGAATCTGAAAATGGTTCATTCATCTTGTGCCATACTGGTTGGCGTTGGCGATCATGCCCTTCCACAATCTTCTATCCGCCATGCATCGTATCAATTCTGCTTTTTTACTATTTTCCATACCGTGACACCAAGCTTTCTAGTATTTTCTCTCTTTGTCGTCCGCGATTTCTCTTTCCCTATATTTTTCCAATTGTAACCAAGTAGTCCAGCATTCCTCTTCTCATGATGTGCCCGAAAAATGTTGATTATTTCTTTCTGATGTTTCTTATGAGGTCCCTTTTTGTGTTGGCCTCTTTGAGAATTTACTCGTTGGTCTTTTTTACTGTCCAGGGAACTTTCAACATTCTTCTGAGAATTCCCATCCTTGTGACCTTTAATCGTCTCTTTATTTGTTTATTTACTGTCCATAATTCGCTTCTATAGGTCAGAATTGGCTCTATATAGTACCGATGAACTCTCATTCTCGCTTCTATTGGCATAGATTTGTTGCATAAAAATTGTTGCTGGAGATTTTTATGAAAAAGTGGAGCGGTCTGGCGTAATACCGACAACATCTCTATTTTTTGTTAATGCGCCACTAGTCGTTATAAAACACTAACACCATATTATCCTTCGTCTTAGAACGTAAAGGGACCTCCTACTTGGAAGACAAATTATGGCCTTTTAAAACATCTTTGAATGACAAGATCCTTGGCTCTTTGAAGGAGTTGTAGACTGCAGGGGAAACTTATTGCTGAAATCGATATCAGTGTCTGAAATCCCTAACAGAAAGCAAGTACGGTGAAAGAAAAAAAGGGTCTTATTTGTCATCGAAATTGCAGAGAATTATTTAAATTTTTCAAATATATCCTAGGAAAAAGCTGAAATATTGCACTAAAGTGTCATTATTCTCTGTCGCGTGTCTTTACCATTCAAATTAAAAGCTCATTTCTAACGTAAATGTTACAACATAAGTTTAAACCGAAAAAGCAAACGCTCGTCCCCCCACTCTGGCGTATATCTATAGACCAGAGATAATTAACTTGCGCAGTGCACACACTGAGTTGGGGAACTTCTCTCAATTTTCTTAAAAGTCTAGACATCGGCAATCTAAAATGTCTAAAAACCATTTCATGTAAATGGACAATTTCTAACGGATGTGTAACGGACATTCTGGAGTCCGGTCATGTTCTGTGGGGTGAGATTAAAATAGGGTCTTCTTCTTATATTTCGACTGGTTCTAGTAGTTATTTTCTGTTTCTCTTCCGTTCCTTGGCACTCCGTGTTGTTTGAGGTTTGGCTTGTCTGTTATTGCCCGGTGTCTTCATGATACAATCTTTCAGTTGTTCAAGCAAACACACAGGGAATCGTTCACTAGAATATGCAGTGGCGTAATGTGCATTGTTAGCGCCCTGGGCAAGACAAATGCGTGGTTTGGGCAGCGCGCGGAGCAAAGAAATTCCTGTGCCACTTACCTGAATATTTTTTTAATTCCTTATTACTATTTATTACTATTTATTTTTATTTATTTTGAAATTTGCTCACCTAATACTGTAACGTCCGTGATAATCGCCCCTCAGGCCCCCTTCTCCTCTTTCGACGCGGAACGCCACTGACAGTACGGTTCAGATTTGGAAGACGTAAATCAAGTGTATAGTGTATAGGGTAGACAATGATGAAGAGGAGGATATAAGAAATATAAAGAATAGAGACAGAAAAAATTGAAAACGCTTGAAGAACAGAAAAGAGCTGGAAATAGTAAAAACAGATATAAAGAAAAAAACAGTCAGGAAAATTGAATGGAATGATTGAGGTATTGAAGAGATGAAACTCAAGAAGAGATGAAACTCAAGACTGCAACAAAAAATTAGATGCACATTGAGAGAAGGTGAGAAAAGAATGAAGAGGTAAAAAAAAAACTAATAGAGAGAATTGAATTGATGGAAACAAAAAAAAACACAAAAATAAGATGACATGAGAAAATAAAAGATCTGAGTAAATGAAATAGAAACAGACAAAGAATGAGAGAGGAGTTTGGTAGAGATAGAAATACAAGCTTGATGATCGTCGGAAGGTTAGAATTACTGAATGTTAAAAAGTGTGTGCCTTTTAATAAGATATAAATTCTTCTTCATAACAAATGTATTTCAATCTTCAATATCAGATTTATAAATTGTAAATCATCAAAAATATATTTTTCATTTTTACTAATCAAAAACATATTCAAATTTTTTATGATCACAGACATATTTAAATCTTTAATTATCACAAACAAATTTCAATCTTATTTTTTTTTATTTTGAGTCAGTCCTATTATATGGCTGTGTAACATGGAGAACAGCAAAATTGACAATCACGAAGATACAGACTTTCATTAATGGATGCTTACGCAGAATAAAAGGATGGAAATGGCAGGACAAAATCACTAACATAGAATTATGGAAATGTACCAGTCAAATACAAGTGGATAAAGAGATACAGCGAAGACGATGGCGCTGGAAAGGACACACACTACGGAAGCCAACTGAGAGTATCACACAACAGGCCCTTTTTTTGGAATCCCCAAGGGAAAAGACATAGAGGAAGACCAAGGAATTCTTGGAGAAGACAGATAGAAGCAGAGATGAAGATGATGGGGAAGACATGGAATGATCTTAAAAGAATGGCATAAAACAGAACGACTTGGAAAGTGTTGAAAACCTATGCTCCACTGGGAGCTAAAAAGGTAGAAGCAGAAGAAGAGAAGAAGAAAAAGTAGAAGAAGAAGAAGGAAAAAAGCAGAAGAGGAAGAAGAATTATCACAAACATATTTCAAACTTTTTTTTTTATTTTGAGCATTCTGTTTTATTATCACGAATATTTCTCAATCTTTCATGTTTACTAAAATATTCAAATCTTCAACTGAAACAAACATTGTTCAATGTTAACATCACAAACATATTCCAATCTTCAACTGCGCAAATATATCATTATATTTGAAAATTATCATAAACATATATCAATATTCTATAATTACCACATATGTGTATATGTAAATCATTACAAATATATCCCTAAATATCGATACCACAAGCATATTTCACGCATGACGTGCTAGAAATATTTGTTTTATTTTAAATTTTAAACTTTACTAATCACAAAGACTAACATCAAAATAAATTAAACCAGAACTAAAACTAAGAATAGCAAAATGTTATGTCTTCTCAACATTCCAATATGGTGCAGAAACATGGACATTAGACAAGAAAACAGAACAGAGAACTGAAAACTTTGAAATGTGGATATATAGAAGA
The DNA here is from genome assembly GCA_032433765.1 of Megaustenia siamemsis. Taxonomy (NCBI): domain Eukaryota; kingdom Metazoa; phylum Mollusca; class Gastropoda; order Stylommatophora; family Ariophantidae; genus Megaustenia; species Megaustenia siamemsis. The sequence goes on from JAVIAB010000156.1 coordinate 46,096,343, forward strand.
ATAGGTAGAATTGGATGGAAGGAAAAGAAAACAAACGATGAAGTCTTAAAAGAACTAAAAATGAAAAGATAACTACTAAACACAATTCAAACAAGACAAATGCGATTTTGGGCCATGTTAAAAGACACAACAGCCTACTAAAAGTAATCCTGGAGGGGAAAATACAAGGTAAAAGAGGCAGATGCAGAGGCAGACCGAAACTAACACGGACGAGTAACATCAAAAGATGGACAAATCAGCCTATGACAACCTGCACCATCAAAGCAAGAGACAGAGCAGAATGGCGCTCCATGGAAGCCAACCTTCGTTGCGGAGATGACACTCGATGATGATGATGATTCACAAAGATATTTCAATATTTTGTTATTACAAACATATATTTTTCTTTACTAATCACATAGATATTTCAATATTTTGTTATTACAAACATATATTTTTCTTGATTAATCACATAGATATTGCACTGTTTTGTTATTACAAACATATATTTTTCTTTACTAATCACAAAAATACTTCAATCTTTTTTATTACAAAAATATATTTTTCTTTACTAATCACAAAAATACTTCAATCTTTTGTTATTACAAACACATATTTTCCTTGACTAATCACGTAGATATTGCAATCTTTTGTTATTACAAACACATATTTTCCTTGACTAATCACGTAGATATTGCAATCTTTTGTTATTACAAACACATATTTTCCTTGACTAATCACGTAGATATTGCAATCTTTTGTTATTACAAACACATATGTTCCTTGACTAATCACGTAGATATTGCAATCTTTTGTTATTACAAACACATATTTTCCTTGACTAATCACGTAGATATTGCAATCTTTTGTTATTACAAACACATATTTTTTCTTGACTAATCACGTAGATATTGCAATCTTTTGTTATTACAACACATATTTTCCTTGACTAATCACGTAGATATTGCAATCTTTTGTTATTACAAACACATATTTTCCTTGACTAATCACGTAGATATTGCAATCTTTTGTTATTACAACACATATTTTCCTTGACTAATCACGTAGATATTGCAATCTTTTGTTATTACAAATACATATTTTCCTTGACTAATCACAAAATTAGTGTACTCTGTTCTTATCACAAACACACATATATCTTGACTAATCACAAAGCTATTTCAACCTTTTGTTATCGCAAACAAACACACGCGTTAAAAAATCGCATAGATGATTCGACGATGAATCACAACGATGAATCACAAAGATGAATCACAAAGATGAATCACAAAGAAAACACTTCCCAGAGCTTGATCAGGCACTGACTGAACTAAATCTTACTGACCAAGACGTCACGTGAGAAATATATGGGAAGACATGGAAGTGACTTTTTTCCCTTTCTTGAGATTCTGGCAGATTATCGCCATGTAGTTAGATTTCTGTCTGCATCCTAATATATTCTTGTGTTATTGTTCCAGCTGAAAGCCTACTTGGCCGAAACGTCGTTCGACTATTGTTTTGTTTCTCACCTACGTAAAACTGTTACCATGCCACTTTTCTCTCTTTTTCTTTAAAATTGTCATTATAATCTTTCTATCTTTTCTGCTCTAGATTTTACTTAGGTTTCTAGTGTCTTTTGTCTACGGTTTGTTTGTCTTGTTATGTTAACACATGGACGTAAGTACCGTCCTGGACCAGAGGATAGTGAACTGGCCACTGAGAACAAGACTGTTTAGACTCAAAAGAGTCGGTAGCGTGAATTTTGTTGTTATTTGTGAAATACAGCATTGACGTATTGCCGACCACAATGCCTAAAAACGTGTTCCGATATCTATATAAATATGTGTATGTACCATATACTCCAGGGAGCCGCGATAGCTCAGTGATTAGTGAACTGGACTACAAAGGACAGGAGGTTGGGTTCGATCCCACACGACGGCGTTCGAGTTCACCCAGCCTTAAAAGGGTACCGGATTTTTTTTTTTCTGGGAAAGTAAAGCGGTACGGGCGTAATACAGACCACATTACCTCAAAAACCATGTGCTGATGGTCTGTAGACTTTATGGTCACTAACACCATATTCCATCTATGCCACTTGGCGTGACTGGGTTCTTTACCATTACCTTACCATATACTCCATACTCGAGGTGTGGGGACCTATTGCATTCTTTCCTTCTCATTAACGATAAGTGAGAAATTGCTTGAGCAGTCAGTGCCCACATAGAGCCATGAAACCTCTCACAGTTTTCACAGTCTAGACGTCGCTATTCTAGAATGTCGTAAAACAATTTCACGTTAAATTGATAATTTCTACCCGGCCTGTTGTGTGAATTGTTGAGTTCAGTCACGTTTTTTGTGTGAAAAAGGTTTCAAGTAGTAACGTTTCTCCCTTATATTTAGGCATTCTGTAGTAGTTCTTTCCATCAATTCTTATTTCCGTTCTTTTATTTTTCGTGCTGTTAAGGATAGTTTGGTTTGTCTCATTTTGATTGGTGCATTCAGCGTACAGCTTGTCTGTTCACTGCAGCCTGTTTTCGGTGAAAGAAAACGTCTGTGGTTGTGTTTCTTCTGCCTGTTTTCGGGGAAAGAAAACGTCTGTGGTTGTGTTTCTTCTGCCTGTTTTCAGTGAAAGAAAACATTTGAGGTTGTGTTTCTTCTGCTTGTTTTCAGTTAAAGAAAACGTTTGAGGTTGTGTTTCTTCTGCCTGTTTTCAGTGAAAGAAAACATCTGTGGTTGTGTTTCTTCTGCCTGTTTTCAGTGAAAGAAAACGTTCCAGGTTGTGTTTCTTCTGCCTGTTTTCGGGGAAAGAAAGGAAAGAAAACGTTTGAGGTTGTGTTTCTTCAGCCAGTTTTCGGGGAAAGAAAGGAAAGAAAACGTTTGAGGTTGTGTTTCTTCTGCCTGTTTTCGGGGAAAGAAAGGAAAGAAAACGTTTGAGGTTGTGTTTCTTCTGCCTGTTTTCGGGGAAAGAAAGGAAAGAAAACGTCTGAGGTTGTGTTTCTTCTGCCTGTTTTCAGTGAAAGAAAACGTTTGAGGTTGTGTTTCTTCTGCCTGTTTTCGGGGAAAGAAAGGAAAGAAAACGTTTGAGGTTGTGTTTCTTCTGCCTGTTTTCAGTGAAAGAAAACGTTTGAGGTTGTGTTTCTTCTGCCTGTTTTCGGGGAAAGAAAGGAAAGAAAACGTTTGAGGTTGTGTTTCTTCTGCCCGTTTTCAGTGAAAGAAAACGTTTGAGGTTGTGTTTCTTCTGCCTGTTTTCAGTGAAAGAAAACGTTTGAGGTTGTGTTTCTTCTGCCTGTTTTCAGTGAAAGAAAACGTTTGAGGTTGTGTTTCTTCTGCCTGTTTTCGGGGAAAGAAAGGAAAGAAAACGTTTGAGGTTGTGTTTCTTCTGCCTGTTTTCGGAGAAAGAAAGGAAAGAAAACGTTTGAGGTTGTGTTTCTTCTGCCTGTTTTCGGGGAAAGAAAGGAAAGAAAACGTTTGAGGTTGTGTTTCTTCTGTCTGTTTTCGGTGAAAGAAAACGTTTGAGGTTGTGTTTCTTCTGCCTGTTTTCGGGGAAAGAAAGGAAAGAAAACGTTTGAGGTTGTGTTTCTTCTGCCTGTTTTCAGTGAAAGAAAACGTTTGAGGTTGTGTTTCTTCTGCCTGTTTTCAGTGAAAGAAAACGTTTGAGGTTGTGTTTCTTCTGCCTGTTTTCAGTGAAAGAAAACGTTTGAGGTTGTGTTTCTTCTGCCTGTCTTCGGGGAAAGAAAGGAAAGAAAACGTTTGAGGTTGTGTTTCTTCTGCCTGTTTTCGGAGAAAGAAAGGAAACAAAACGTTTGAGGTTGTGTTTCTTCTGCCTGTTTTCGGGGAAAGAAAGGAAAGAAAACGTTTGAGGTTGTGTTTCTTCTGTCTGTTTTCGGTGAAAGAAAACGTTTGAGGTTGTGTTTCTTCTGCCTGTTTTCGGGGAAAGAAAGGAAAGAAAACGTTTGAGGTTGTGTTTCTTCTGCCTGTTTTCGGGGAAAGAAAGGAAAGAAAACTTTTGAGGTTGTGTTTCTTCAGCCTGTTTTCGGGAAAGAAAGGAAAGAAAACGTTTGAGGTTGTGTTTCTTCTGCCTGTTTTCGGGGAAAGAAAGGAAAGAAAACGTTTGAGGTTGTGTTTCTTCTGCCTGTTTTCGGGGAAAGAAAGGAAAGAAAACGTCTGAGGTTGTGTTTCTTCTGCCTGTTTTCAGTGAAAGAAAACGTTTGAGGTTGTGTTTCTTCTGCCTGTTTTCGGGGAAAGAAAGGAAAGAAAACGTTTGAGGTTGTGTTTCTTCTGCCTGTTTTCAGTGAAAAAAAACGTTTGAGGTTGTGTTTCTTCTGCCTGTTTTCGGGAAAGAAAGGAAAGAAAACGTTTGAGGTTGTGTTTCTTCTGCCTGTTTTCAGTGAAAGAAAACGTTTGAGGTTGTGTTTCTTCTGCCTGTTTTCAGTGAAAGAAAACGTTTGAGGTTGTGTTTCTTCTGCCTGTTTTCAGTGAAAGAAAACGTTTGAGGTTGTGTTTCTTCTGCCTGTTTTCAGTGAAAGAAAACGTTTGAGGTTGTGTTTCTTCTGCCTGTTTTCAGTGAAAGAAAACGTTTGAGGTTGTGTTTCTTCTGCCTGTTTTCGGGGAAAGAAAGGAAAGAAAACGTTTGAGGTTGTGTTTCTTCTGCCTGTTTTCGGAGAAAGAAAGGAAAGAAAACGTTTGAGGTTGTGTTTCTTCTGCCTGTTTTCGGAGAAAGAAAGGAAACAAAACGTTTGAGGTTGTGTTTCTTCTGCCTGTTTTCGGGAAAGAAAGGAAAGAAAACGTTTGAGGTTGTGTTTCTTCTGTCTGTTTTCGGTGAAAGAAAACGTTTGAGGTTGTGTTTCTTCTGCCTGTTTTCGGGGAAAGAAAGGAAAGAAAACGTTTGAGGTTGTGTTTCTTCAGCCTGTTTTCGGGGAAAGAAAGGAAAGAAAACGTTTGAGGTTGTGTTTCTTCAGCCTGTTTTCGGGGAAAGAAAGGAAAGAAAACGTTTGAGGTTGTGTTTCTTCTGCCTGTTTTCGGGGAAAGAAAGGAAAGAAAACGTTTGAGGTTGTGTTTCTTCTGCCTGTTTTCGGAGAAAGAAAGGAAAGAAAACGTATAGGTTGTGTTTCTTCTGCCTGTTTTCGGAGAAAGAAAGGAAAGAAAACGTTTGAGGTTGTGTTTCTTCTGCCTGTTTTCGGAGAAAGAAAGGAAAGAAAACGTTTGAGGTTGTGTTTCTTCTGCCTGTTTTCAGTGAAAGAAAACGTTTGAGGTTGTGTTTCTTCTGCCTGTTTTCGGGGAAAGAAAGGAAAGAAAACGTTTGAGGTTGTGTTTCTTCTGCCTGTTTTCGGTGAAAGAAAACGTTTGAGGTTGTGTTTCTTCTGCCTGTTTTCGGGGAAAGAAAGGAAAGAAAACGTTTGAGGTTGTGTTTCTTCTGCTTTTTTTTAATATAGTGAATGGAAGTTGGTAGGTGACACTATTAACTCTCTAGAGTCTAGAATATACGAAACCGCGTAGGTGGGGATAGTGGTAACGGAAGGATAAATGAGAGAAAAGGGGGAAGATGATAAAAAAGGGAGAAGAAATGAGAATGAATACATAAAGAAAAAAGAAAGAGGGTGATAAACTAAGAAAAATTAAAATGGTAAACAAATTGAGTACAGTGGTAGGAAGATGGGATAGATAAGAAGAAATGTGCGCAATGGACAAAGAAATATATTGTAGAGATAGAATGAGTAAGAAGGTGGGGATAAGAAACAAAGAGAGAGGTAATAAAAAGGGAAAAGATAGCAGACGGTGGTAGATAAAGAGATCTGGAAAGAGAAGTGGAAATATTAGTGAATGAAAAAATGATGGGGTATGACGTCAGTGGTGAAAAGAGAAGTAGAGAAGCAGTAACGAAAAGACTTATTGGTGGTAGTCCTCAGCTGCTTGTTTTAATCACAAAATGGCATTTTCATTGCAACTCTAATAACTTTGCAACATCTTTTTTAAAAAGATGCTCTAATATACAACGTCATATTCATTCTTTAAGCAGTGGCCTCTGTAGACTATTTGGGAAAACCACCCGTCTGGGCTACAAACGTTCGAACAACCCGTGTTCGATTCCAAATGAAAGCAGAGTGAGTTGTACTCGTGGTTGGAAACCAAAAAAAACCGCGGTCGACCGAGCCGCTGGCAGAAATGGGTACCATGGTAGTACTCTGGGAAGGTGAGGAATGCCGCCTCGCATCGTGAGTTTCGATGCTTGAAGTGACACTATCGAGAAGTCTCCGAACACTTCTGGATAGGCGTCCAAGCACATTTAGGTGGAAACTCATGTGTTAAGACTCCGATTCAAGTCTCGTACTTTTATCTTCACCATTCTTTAAATTGATGTTTTGTTGGCACGACTCCGAATTAAATCCAAGTCTTTAAAGTTGAATTGATATTTGTATAGCGATATTTCAGTAGTTTAAAGTTTATGAGAACAAAAATTGATTTAAATGTTGATCAGTTTTAATTTTTATGGTGAGAAATGTCGTTATTCGCCACAAACCTTATTAGAATTACATATATAATTTCCCCATTAACGTTGTTATCTGTAGATATTAAGTTGTATTTTGGCAAGATTATTTTAGGCAATATAAGAAGGTAGTTTGCTATTCCTTTCCTTCTCGGCAGTGACTGTACTAGTCGGAGATCGCAGCCATTGTTTCTATACATGAGATCATCTGCCTGCCATCGCGGAGTGAGGACCATAACCGGCACTACTTGTCGACTGCAAGTTGGAATACTTAGTTACAACTGACAAAATAGAAGGAAAGAGATATCGCGGACGACAAAGAGAGAAAATACTGGGTAGCTTGGTGTCAGGACATGGAAAACAGTCAACAACAAAACTGATACGATGTACTATAGAAAGAAGATTGTGGAAGGACAAGATCGCCTACGCCAACCGGTATGGCACATGATGATGATGATGATGATGATGATATAATTTCATCAAATCAACTTGAGTGTAGCTTAGAAAAAATCAATATTGATTATTGCTGAACTGAACGATACACATTCGCAATGCAACTAAAATATCACTGACAAACATCTGTGTGTCGCTTATTGGGTAAAATCTGCTGCCAAAGCAAAATGTTATTAGCAAAAATCGGTATCTCAGAGTTAAACTCTACGAGATAACTTATTTTATTTATTTTATTGGTGTGTGTGTGTGTGTTGTGTGTGTGTGTGTGTGCTGTGTGTGTGTGTGTGTGCTGTGTGTGTGTGTGTGCTGTGTGTGTGTGTTGTGTGTGTGTGTTGTGTGTGTGTGCTGTGTGTGTGTTGTGTGTGTGTGTGCTGAGTGTGTGTGTGTGTGTGTGTGTGCTGAGTGTGTGTGTGTGCTGTGTGTGTGTGTCTTGTGTGTGTGTGTGCTGTGTGTGTGTGTTGTGTGTGTGTTGTGTGTGTGTGCTGTGTGTGTGCTGTGTGTGTGTGCCGTGTGTGTGTGTTGTGTGTGTGTGCTGTGTGTGTGTGCTGTGTGTGTGTGTGTTGTGTGTGTGTGTGCTGTGTGTGTGTGTGCTGTGTGTGTGTGTGTTGTGTGTGTGCTGTGTGTGTGTGCTGTGTGTGTGTGCTGTGTGTGTGTGTGTGCTGTGTGTGTGTGTGTTGTGTGTGTGTGTGTGTGTGTGTGCTGAGTTTTCCGTAAGTAAGACGTTAGGTTAGCGGGGTAGAGTTCTGTCCCCTACCAAAGGAGGAGTAAGACGTTAGGTTAGCGGGCTAGAGTTCTGTCCCCTACCAAAGGAGGAGTAAGACGTTAGGTTAGCGGGCTAGAGTTCTGCCCTACCAAAGGAGGAGTAAGACGTTAGGTTAGCGGGCTAGAGTTCTGTCCCCTACCAAAGGAGGAGTAAGACGTTAGGTTAGCGGGGTAGAGTTCTGTCCCCTACCAAAGGAGGAGTAAGACGTTAGGTTAGCGGGCTAGAGTTCTGCCCTACCAAAGGAGGAGTAAGACGTTAGGTTAGCGGGCTAGAGTTCTGTCCCCTACCAAAGGAGGAGTAAGACGTTAGGTTAGCGGGGTAGAGTTCTGTCCCCTACCAAAGGAGGAGTAAGACGTTAGGTTAGCGGGGTAGAGTTCTGTCCCCTACCAAAGGAGGAGTAAGACGTTAGGTTAGCGGGGTAGAGTTCTGTCCCCTACCAAAGGAGGAGTAAGACGTTAGGTTAGCGGGCTAGAGTTCTGTCCCCTACCAAAGGAGGAGTAAGACGTTAGGTTAGCGGGCTAGAGTTCTGTCCCCTACCAAAGGAGGAGTAAGACGTTAGGTTAGCGGGGTAGAGTTCTGTCCCCTACCAAAGGAGGAGTAAGACGTTAGGTTAGCGGGGTAGAGTTCTGTCCCCTACCAAAGGAGGAGTAAGACGTTAGGTTAGCGGGGTAGAGTTCTGTCCCCTACCAAAGGAGGAGTAAGACGTTAGGTTAGCGGGCTAGAGTTCTGTCCCCTACCAAAGGAGGAGTAAGACGTTAGGTTAGCGGGCTAGAGTTCTGTCCCCTACCAAAGGAGGAGTAAGACGTTAGGTTAGCGGGCTAGAGTTCTGCCCTACCAAAGGAGGAGTAAGACGTCTCCTTTCCTCCGCTATTCTTCGGGACACCCTTGGGCAAGGAGGAGCTCCCGTTTAGCTCCCTATCAGGTTATGTGAAGCCATTGGAGCAGGTAGTGGATGGTGTTGTGGGAGCAGCCGACAAGTTGTGCCGGTTATGGTCCCCACACCGCACTGGCAGGCAAAGGATCTCATGTATAGAGACAATGGCTGCGATCTCCGACTAGTACAGTCACTGCCAAGAAGGAAAGGAATGGTAAACTATCTTCTTATACTGCCTAGACTAATCATGATAAATCACAACTTAATATCTACAGCTAACGACGTTAATGGGGATCTCACAGCCACCTCGTCCGGTAGAAAGCATCATGTGCTACAGATGACACCAGATCGTCATCAAGCTACTGAATGCAATATCAAAAATAAAGAGACACTAGCAATAGGAACTTTGAACATTAGATCAGCGTTCCAAGTTGATAAAATAGAAAACATCAGTCAAGAAATGAAGAGAATGAAATTGAACATCTTGGGACTATGTGAAATGAGATGGAAAGGAGCAGGATTATTACAACGCGACAGCGGAAATGTAATTTACTCTGCGGGAACCACACACGAAAGAGGTGTAGGCATCATGTTAGATAGAGAAAGAAATAAAACAGTGAAAGGATTTTGGCCAGTATCAGATAGAATTCTGCTAGTAAAATTGAGAGGTAGACCAATGGATATCGACATAATTCAAGCTTATGAACCAACAAGTAACAGTGAAGAAGAAGACATTGACATTTTTTACAATGAGCTGGAGATGACCATGGAACAATGTAAATCCAAAAAATAACTATTATATTAGGGGATTTCAATGCGAAGGTAGGAACAGCTAAAGTGCAAATTGTGACCGGTGGGCATGGCCTTGGAGAGACAAATTACAGAGGGGATAGATTGGGCAAAGACACATGAAATGATTCTTATCTTTCCAACTACTACTACTTCAAGTACTACGACGATCATCATTTTCGGGAGGACGCAAACTTCCATGGTATGTTGTCGATAGGCGGCAGGAACCATTGATTCTATGTCTGAAAAGTTTTCCTTCTTGCAGTTTCCTCATATTCCAAGTCCGGCTTGTTGCAGGAGCTACTGAGTTAAATGCTCTGTGCTTACCGTGAGCTGTGTGTCTCATCCGTTTTGATTCTGTTTCAATATCCCGCTTGTTTACGATGAATGATGATATCGTATGACAGGGAACAGTTGGCTGTGTTCACTTTCTGTGCGGTTTCGCCTTATGTCTTTTGGCGTGTGCTGAGACTGCTACGTGGGGACTACAGTTACTTTTCTTTGTTTGGGAGATGTGTTAGTAATTCGGATGATTCCACTGGCACGGGTGGTTGAGCAATTATGGATTTTAATTCGTTTGCAGTGATACCGAGGCCTTCCATAACCAATAACTAATAACATGAAATGATTATAAGTAACACCTGGTTCAAACAACACCCTAGGCGACTATAGACATGGCAAAGCCCAGACAACAAAGTACAGAATCAAATTGATTTTATACTGGTACAGAGAAGATTCAGGAATGGGCTAACATCTGTTAAAACAAGACCAGCAGATTGCAATAGTGACCTTCTGCCAGTAGTTGGAAAGATAAGAATAAAACTGCGGAAGATACAGAAATCCCCAAGAAATATAAAATTAGAACTAGATATACTTAGAGTAGATAAACAGATGAGTGATAAGTACAGCACGATAGTACAAAATAGATATAATGCAATTGAGAAAATACAGGACATCGAGGAGCAGTTGGAAATGCTAAAACAATCGATTCAACAAACATCAAAAGAAGTAATACCAGTGACCAAAAGAATCAACAAAAAGAGATGGATGACAGAAGAAATATAACAACTAATGGACGAAAGAAGAAAAAAATTAAGAAAGAAGAACGAACATACAAAATATTGCACAAAGATATCCAAAACAAATGCAGTGAAGCAAAGGAAGGATGGTTAAAACAGAAATGTGAAGAAATGGAAAAACAACAAAAGAAAGACTCAAAATTTAAGTACAATCAGTTAAATAAATTAACAGGAAGAAAAAAAGTCAAAGTTGTAGGATGTGTGAAATCAAACAAAAGGAAATATAATAATGGGACAGGAGAAGACAATAAAAAGATGGACAGAATATATCAGTCAACTCTATGATGATGAAAGACCAGAGCTAAACAATTCAAAGATACAGGACCACCAATAATGCAGAGTGAAGCGGAGAACGCAATTCAACACATGAAAAGAGACAACGCTCCAGGTCCCGACAATATAACAATCGAAGAGATAAATGCATTAGGAGCGCTGGGAGTACAAGTCATAACAAAACTACTAAATGACATATATAACACTGGGCACATACCTGAAGATCTACTAAAATCTATCTTTGTAGCCATACCGAAGATTCAGGAGCCACTGATTATGAAGATCAGCGCACTATTAGTCTCATGAGCCATATGACTAAAATATTACTGAATAATCATGAGACGTGTAAGGAACAAAATAAAACCAGAAATAAGGGAGGAACAATGTGGATTTGTGGAAGGAAAGGGCACTAGTAATGCAATATACATCTTAAGAACATTGATAGAAAGATCTATAGAGGTAAAGAAAGATCTATATGTGTGCTTTATAGACTACATAAAAAGCATTTGACAAAGTAAAGCATGTGGAAATAATCAATATGCTGGTGAAATTAAACATTGATGGCAAGGATCTGCGAATCATAAAAAAACATGTACAGGCAACAAACAGCAGTCACACGAATTAACAACCAAACAGGACAATTTCAACTTATAAAACAAGGAGTCAGACAAGGCTGTGTTCTGTCGCCGGATTTGTTTTCACTTTACAGCGAACATATTATGAGATCAATAGTAGACAAACAGGGAATTGAAGTCAACGGTCACAACATAAATAATTTGCGATATGTGGATGACACAGTCTTAATAGCAGAGACAGAGAACGAACTACAACAAATGATAGACATAATAGTAGAAGAAAGCAACAAGAAAGGCCTCAGTCTGAATAGTAAGAAAACAGAAGTAATGGTTGTATCGAAGAAACAATTACCACCAACATGCAGCATAAAAATAAACCGGACAAATTTGAAACAAGTGCAACGCGTCAAATACTTGGGCACAGTAACCACATCGGATGGAAGATGCACCACAGAAATAAAAAGCAGAATAGCTCAGGCCAAAATAGCATTTCAGAAAATGAAAAATATCTTATGCAACAAATCTATGTCAATAGAAATGAGAAAGAGAGTTCATCGTCTCTATGTAGAACCAATTCTGACCTATGGAAGTGAATCATGGACAGTAGACAAACAAATGAAAAGACGAATAGAGGCCACGGAGATGGGATTTCTCGGAAGAATGTTGAAAGTTCCCTGAACAGCTAAAAAGACAAATGAGGAAGTTCTCAAAGAGGCCAACATAAAAAGGCAGCTCCTAAAAAACATCAGAAAGAAACAATCAACATTTTTTGGGCACATTATGAGAAGACGGTTGGCTTACCACGGCAACAGCCGGGGTTCGTACCCTGGCGAGGACACCTGGGTTTTACTAATTCCCTAAAAATTAGTGGGAGCCGCGATAGCTCAGTGGTTAGTGAACTGGACTACTACGGACAAGAGGTAGGGTTCGATCCCAACCGACGGCTCCGGGTTCACCCAGCCTTAAATGGGTACCGGATTTTTTCTGGGAAAGTAAAGCAGCACGGGCGTAAT
>JAVIAB010000156.1:46111124-46283366 GCA_032433765.1 Megaustenia siamemsis
TCTATGTTAGGCGTGTGTCATATCTTTGTGTGTGCATGTCTATGTTAGTCATATCTCATATCTTTGTGTGTGCATGTCTATGTTAGTCATATCTCACATCTTTGTGTGGGCATGTCTATGTTAGTCATATCTCATATCTTTGTGTGCATGTCTATGTTAGGCATGTGTCATATCTTTGTGTGTGCATGTCTATATTAGTCATATCTCATATCTTTGTGTGCATGTCTATGTTAGGCATGTGCCATATCTTTGTGTGTGCATGTCTATGTTAGTCATATCTCATATCTTTGTGTGTGCATGTCTATGTTAGTCATATCTCATATCTTTGTGTGTGCATGTCTATGTTAGTCATATCTCATATCTTTGTGTGTGCATGTCTATTTTACTCATATCTCATATCTTTGTGTGTGCATGTCTATATTAGTCATATCTCATATCTTTGTGTGCATGTCTATGTTAGGCATGTGTCATATATTTGTGTGTGCATGTCTATGTCAGTCATATCTCATATCTTTATGTTAGTCATGTGTCATATATCTTGATATGTGTTAGTGTTAGTCATGCCTCGTATCGCTGTGTTGCACGTCTGTGTTGGTCACATCTCATATCTTTGTGTGTGCATGTCTATGTCAGTTATATCTCATTTCTTTATGTGCATGTTTATGTTAGGCATCTGTCATATATCTTGATGTGTGTTAGTGTTAGTCATGCCTCGTATCGCTGTGTGCATGTCTGTTTTGGTCACATCTCATATCTTTGTGTGTGTGTCTATGTTAGTCACCTCTAGTGACTCGGGCAGATGGTGCTCGTAAACCTGGGAGGGCAGATCATCTAAGGACAGAATCCCCCCCCCCCACAGAAAAGATCATCTGCTGCCTTGCAGGAAGATTGTGGACAATCAAAGGCTAAGGAATGCAAACCTGAATAAAATGCTGGCTGAAATCGGATGTACTGGGCCACTGGCGCAGAACACACTGCAACGTTTTAACGGGTGTTCAATCAGAGTGGATCTGGCAGACTCTTATTGTGATGTTCTGTCAATGGGGGCGATCAACAAACTTAACCTGACAGCTGACTTCATGTGAGAGTCTGGAATCCTATACTGATTGAGTCCTGATCGCAGAGAGACAGAGAGAGAGAGAGAGAGAGAGAGAGAGAGAGAGACCAGCAAATAAAATACGCTGCTACAGCGCAAATGCCTCGAGCGTTATTAGTCAATAACTTCCATTTTGAGTCTTGATCTGCATTCCTAACGTTCTGTATAAGATATCCTCACGAGAATTAACAAGACATACGCTCCATCAGTTTTCATTGTGAAAATGAAGAATTTTGTATCTCTTGAGATGTTACAAGAAAAAAAATGGAAACGATCAAAGAAGACAGGGAATAATGCACGATGTTTCCCTCTAGCAACTTGTACTTATAATTATTTTATAAATATGTTCATTAAATGTTCTGTTCCTTTCGGTATTTCTCTATTTTATTCCCATTATTAAAATTATTTTCAATGTCCTAGTTTTTATATTACTCATTTTTTTTTAATGAGTCTAGATACTATGACTCATTTTTTGAGAATAGGACTCATATTTTTTTTTAATAAGTCCTATCTTTTTTATACCGGCATTTTTGTCCTATCTCAAGGACGCAAGTGCTGCTTAGTGACGTCAACAGCGTCACGAGACGAGCGACAACCAATTTCCGCAACTGTTAGTCGTTCGATTAACTGATCCACGAACTGAAGCACGTCATGCAAGCGCAGCGATTTTCAAACTTCTGAGTCTCTTTGTCTCTCCCATGACTATCTCTATGACTATCAATTGGAGACCTCAAAACTTTCTAATTATAATTTATTTTATTCTTGTCCGCAGGACTTTTTTCTCAGCCGAAACGGTCTGGAGCGCGTTTCTGTATACTTTAAGAACGTTAACAATTTCGAGAGATAAACTACATAAATAATTGCATACTTACAGCTAAAACCACTGTTTCGCTGGTTGAAAAGACGACGTACTGTGTTCGAAACCCACTGTAGACAGTAGACAGGATTTTTTTTTTCTATCGGGGGTAAAATAAAAATCCTGAGTCTCATACGTCGTGGCGACTGCTTTGACCAAGCGGCCTTTATCCCTCTAGTTCTATCGTGAGCCCCCCCCCCCCCCCCCCCCGACATACACCAGCAATGGTGCTATGTGTCTAAAGATAGTTTTTTTCTTTTATTGCCTCCAGAAAATGAGTGTGCATTCTCATAGTCTGATCGTTGACACCATTAATACAAAAGTAAGTACGGCAGAGCTTCAGAAGGCTGACAACTTACCATTTTTTCCTTTCATGAAATTGGATGATAAAGTCTCGGTAAACTTTGTTTTAGACAAAAAGAACAGCTTCTAAGTATTTAAGTTAAATGTTAGTTTTTAAATACTTAGCTACTTACTTATATCGTTAGTTAGTTAGTACTGTAGTTAGTAAGTTAGTTAGTTAGTTAGTTAGTTAGTTAGTTAGTTAGTTAGTTAGTTAGTTAGTTAGTTAGTTAGTTAGTTAGTTAGTTAGTTAGTTAGTTAGTTAGTTAGTTAGTTAGTTAGTTAGTTAGTTAGTTAGTTAGTTAGTTAGTTAGTTAGTTAGTTAGTTAGTTTGTTTGTTTGTTGGTTGGTTGGTTGATTGATTGCTTGCTTGGTTGGTTGGTTGGTTGCTTGGTTGCTTGGTTGGTTGGTTGGTTGGTTGTTGGTTGGTTGGTTGGTTGGTTGGTTGGTTGGTTGGTTGGTTGGTTGGTTGGTTGGTTGGTTTGTTGGTTGCTTTCATGGTTGGTTGGTTGGTTGTTAGGTTGGTTGATTGGTTGCTTGCTTGGTTGTTTTTTGATTGGCTGTTGTTTGATTGGTTGGTTGTTTGATATTTTTACGACAATAGTACCATTGTTGGTGTTTTTTTTTTCGGGGGCAACTATAGAACTAAGACTCCATTACACAACGGACAATTTGTTAGACAATTGGACAATTTGTGCTCAGATCCCCTCCTCACTCACCACGTTCCCCAGCATGAAGCATATCCGCCACACTAACTAGTAAAAGCACTAAAGATGGTTTCATCTCATGTACACGAACTCCATGTCACAAATTAAGATCCTGACCCGAACATTCTTAGCCATCTCTTGCACATGCGTGGCAGGGAACAGTTCTTTTTTTGCCCCAGATCGTAGTCAGGCCCCGGTAGCCACAACGAACGTTATATATATTGTTTGTTGTACTGATTTTATGTATTTCCTTTGTCTGTAAAAAAAAAAAAAATTAAAGTGTCCCCGTCACGCCAAGTGGCGTATAGGGAATATTGTGTTAGAGATTATAAATTTTACAGACCTTCGGCACATCATTTTTGGGGAAATGTGGTCGACATTACGCCCGTGCCGCTTTACTTTTCCAGGAAAAAATCCTGTACCCATTTAAGGCTGGGTGAACCGGAAGCCGTATTTTGGGATCGAACCTTACCTTTTGTCCTTTGTAGTCCAGTTCACTAACCATTGAGCTATCGCGGCTCCTTCCTTTGTATATGGTCTTTTGATATTTTTCTGACAGTCTCCTATGATGGTTAAACAAAAAATATCCTAGATATTCATACGTAGGAGAGTGGCATATTAAATGTCACCACACCAAGTCACAGCATTGGGATGTACCCTTCCTAGTCGTCACTGCCTCCTTCATCTCAATGTGCCAAGTTCATCATCTTCGAGTGCCTTCTCCGCAACGAAGGTTGGCTACCATGGAGCGCCATTCTGCTCTGTCTCTTGCTTTGATGGTGCAGGATGTCATAGGCTGGTTTGTCCATCTTTTGTTCATCCATGTTAGTCTTGGTCTGCCTCTGCCTCTTTTACCTTGTATTTTCCCCGCCAGGATTACTTTTAGTAGGCTGTTGTATCTTTTAACATGGTCCAAAAATTGCATTTGTCTTGTTTGAATTGTGTTTAGTAGTTCTCTTTTCATTTTTAGTTGTTTTAAAACTTCATCGTTTGTTTTCTTTTTTTTTTTTAATGTGCCAAGTTGCTCTTTCATTTAACTCGATTAATGAGTGTCAAGTTGATGTGGATCTGGCGTTGACTTTCTCGCCCTGCGTTACTCATCATCATCATGTGCCATACCGGTTGACGTAGGAGACCATGTCCCTCCACAATCTTCTATTTACAGTGCATCGTATCAGTTCTGTTGTTGACTGTTTTCCATGCCATGACACCAAGCTATACAGTATTTTCTCTCTTTGTCGTCCGCAATCTCTTTTTCCTCTTATTTTGCCAGTTGTAACAAAGTATTCCGACTTTCCTTTTCTCATGATGTGCCCTAAAAATGTTGATTGTTTCTTTCTTATGTTTTTTAGGAGTTCCACTTTTGTGTTAGCTTCTTTGAGAATTTTCTCATTGGTCTTTTTAGCTGTCCAGGGAATTTTCAACATTCTTCTGGGAGATCCCATCTCTGTGACCTCTAATCGCCTTTTCATTTGTTTGTCTACTGTCCATGATTCACTTCCATAGGTCAGAATTGGTTCTATATAGCACCGATGGACTATATTTCTCACATCTATTGACATAGATTTGTTGCATAAGACATTTTTCTCATTTTCTGAAATGCTGATTTGGCCTGAGCTATTCTGCTTTTTATTTCTGTGATGCATCTTCTATCTGATATCATTATTGTGCCCAAGTATTTAACGCGTTGCACTTGTTTCAGATCAGTCCTTTTTATTGTTATGCTGCATGACTGTGATGATTATTTCTTTGATAAGATCATTACTTCTGTTTTCTAGTTAGCGTGGTAGGCTGTTACTAATTCTCTTATAAAGGGCGATAATCGTAGTAATAATTAGTTAACCTAAGACTGCCACAGTTAGCAGCCAGTGGTGGGGTGTACTAAACACTCCAAAGTATGGTGGCAGCATTACAAGGAAGAAACACAACACAATAATGACGTTTCGGCCTGTGGCCTTCTTCAGAATACAAGGACAACGACAACAAACGGTGAAGCACAATTATCTATAACTACTTGTTAGATGATCAAGTGGATGAGGGGAAAGTAGGATGTTGAAATAAGAAAGGAGAGGGAAGATTTCTTATGTCAACATCCTACTTTCCTCGCCCTCCACTTGATCATCTAACATGTAGTTATAGATAATTGTGCTTCACCGTTTGTTGTCGTTGTCCTTGTATTCTGAAGAAGGCCACAGGCCGAAACGTCATTATTGTGTTGTGTTTCTTCCTTGTAAGGCTGCCACCATACTTTAGAGTGTGTAGTACACCCCACCACTGGCTCCTCGCTACCAGCTTTACCGCAGCATTGCAATTATTTGCCTGTTCCCTACTGCCACAGTTACTCGAGCGTGGAATATAAAAAAGGGTTAACTTGTACTCTATTTAGAATGGGCAGAGGTGCCACGTACTTCGAACGTTCTAGAGTTCGATTGTTAAATTAGAGAGAATTTTTATTCGGAGTTCGAAAGATGCATTTACTTTCAAACTCCGCAGACACAGTGGAAAAAAAATGTTATCCAGGACATTATGTTTTCAACTGAAGGGCGGTGGAACACATTCCGGTAAATTTGTTGCACTTAAACGGTCTTGAGGTGCATTTTTTTTAAAATAACTAAATTGAAAACTAGGGTTGTTGGAACAAGATAAGTGTTGTATTTTTTATTATCAGTGTTTTATTGACTTTAGTGAGTTGATAGGTGATCTTTTTCTTCTCTTTCCTTCCTCATTTGCCTTTCAGCGTCGAGAGGAGGTATAATTTGCGGTCTTTTGCTCTTCTGTTCGCCTCTGCTGCTGTTATGTTTGCTAGTGCTTCTAGTATTCCGTGGATCCATCTTTTTCGTGGTCGCCCCTTTGGTCTGGTATTCTCGCAACGTTTATTGGTGGCTCGTTGTGTTGTGTTTTGATCTTTCTGCCGTGTCACGTGGCCAAACCTTTTTATCTGTTGTTTCTGTATATATTCTGTGGCGGGGGGCTTTCAGTTCTTCATTTCTGATCTAATCTCTCAGATAGATGATGAGAAGAAATAATACCAGTTTAAGTGAGATTTTGAAACCTAATGACCCAGGCCAATTAAAGTATTAACTATCTATACATCACCACGTGACATGGCCAATTTCGTGTGCAGATAACAGAACACAACGCACTTTTTACCGATCTTCTTAATATGTTATAATGATAGTGTGAGCCGTTAACGGTCCTACTATTCCTATGACATATTCCAACCAAGGAATCCTGGCAAGTGTTTCTATTTAGAGTCAACTAAAAATGACAGAGTAAAGAACGTAATTTTAGCAAGCTAATTAAACTGTTATTATTTGTATATTTCTGTTGACTATATATTATTACTATTAAATATTTCATTAAATTCTAAGTGTTGAATCGGAACTGGTAATGTGCCATTATTTGAACTGCCTACTAAGTTGTGGGTTGAATCAAGCACCAATGGCTTGTGCACAGTTCGGTGATCTTTTATATCGGGATCACATCAAGTGATCATTTTTTATAATTTATATTACACATTTTCGAATATTCTATTACACATTTCGTAGGCCAATATGATTTATTTGCTTTGGTTTGCATTTATTAAATCAACGTTTTCCTCTGGCCACTATAAGGTTTATCCCATACTGTAAAAAAAAGTAAGCCAAAAAAACTTCACAAACGTGGACAAGTCAAAAAGAGATAAAGTTAATCCGTCAACCAGGAAAGAGAAGGGCTCTCTGTCTAAGAGACGTATGACGCAATCCGGAGAAAGCCGTAATGAGTCCGGGTTGCCGACTCACCCTTTGTCTACCAGGAAATCCTCCAGAATTGGCACCTGGAATGTTCGTACCCTTAACGAACAGGGAAAAGCTGCACAAGTGACAGCAGAAATGACCAACTACAAGATAGATATTCTGGGAATGTGTGAAACAAGATGGCTGGGAGCGGAGAGAATAAAACTGAATACAGGGGAGATGATTTTATCATCAGGACACCAGGAACCAGGAGCACAACATAGCGAAGGGGTAGCTATAATGCTATCAAAGAATGTACAGAAGACACTAATAGAATGGGAGGCAGTGGGACCATGACTGGTGAGAGCAACATTTAAAACAACCAAAAACAAAATAAAATTACACATTATACAATGCTATGCACCAACCAACGATTAGGATGATTCAGTTAAAGATGATTTCTATAGACAGCTACAATGTCAGACGGATGCAAGACGAGCCAAGGATATTATAATCTTGATGGGAGACCTAAATGCTAAGGTAGGATCAGACAACAGAGGCTTCGAAGAGATTATGGGAAAACATGGACTTGGAGATATAAACGAGAATGGAGAGATATTTGTGAATTTCTGCGCCCTTAATCAAATGAGCCTAGGAGGAACAATATTCCAACATAAAGAATACACAAAGCTACATGGGTGTCACCAGATCATAGAACGGAAAATCAAATTGATCACATATGTATTAATAATAAGTTTAAGTCATCCTTACAGGATGTAAAAGTATATAGAGGGGCAGATGTAGCTCCTGATCATCATCTTCTGTTAGCCAAACTTAAAATTAAACTAAAAAGGTATACTACAACGAATAAGGGTAGAAAGTATTTCAATGTAGGGTTTCTTAAAGAACAAGGAATTAAAGATAAATTCGCAGTCACAATATCAAACAAATACCAAGTCCTCCAACAACTAGAAAATACAATAAATATAGAAGATCATTGGAAACAGGTAACAAATATATGGAAAGAGACATGCGAAGAAACATTGGGAAAAAGAGAACGCCAGAATAAGGCATGGATGACAGCAGAGACCCTGGATAAAATTAAAGAAAGAAATAACAAGAAAGCAGACATAAATAAAACAAAACAAGAAGTAATAAAGCCAAGACACAGGAAGCTTACACGGAGGTGAACAAAGAAGTGAGAAGATGCATTAAAAGGGATAAGAGGAAATATATAGATGAACTAGCTAAAGAGGCAGAAGAAGCAGCAAATAAAGGGAATATGAAAGAACTGTACAACAGCACAAAGAAATTAGGTGGAAAATATAAACAGATCAACGCCTTTATCAAAGATAAGAAAGGAAATCTGCTTAGTAATATAAGGGAACAAATGGAGAGATGGAAAGAGCACTTTGAAGAACTTTTGAACAGACCCAGCTCAAATAATCCTCCGGATATACTACCAGCAGAAGAAGAGTTACACGTTAACTGCGGAAAACCAAGCAAAGAAGAAATAATGAAAGCCATCAAACTATTAAAAACTGGTAAAGCCACAGGACCAGATGAAATTCCTTCGGAAGCCATCAAAGCAGATATTAACACCTCTACCAAGATGTTACATGATCTATTGGATAAAATTTGGGAGAGGGAAGAAATACCTAAAGACTGGAGAGAAGGTTATATGATCAAACTACCAAAGAAAGGAAGTTTACAGGAGTGCACAAACTATAGGGGAATTATGCTACTATCAGTGCCAGAAAAATATTAGGCAGAATCATTCTGGAGAGACTAAAGGAGGCTATAGAGAAACACTTGAGAGCTGAACAAGCAGGTTTTAGGAAGAACAGATCATGTGCTGATCAAATAACTACTCTACGTATAATAGTTGAACAAAGTCTAGAACTAAAATCCCCACTTTATATTGGATTCATAGATTACGAAAAGGCATTTGATAGTTTAGACAGAAGAATGCTTTGGAAGTTGATGAGTCATTATGGAATCCCCATAAAGTTTATTAACCTGATAAAACAATGTATGAAGGAACAAAATGTAGTGTGGTGCATGAAGGACAGCTTACAGAAGCATTTGAAATAAGATCAGGAGTAAGGCAAGATGCCTTCTATCCTCATTTCTCTTTCTACTGGCCATAGATTGGATTATGAAAATAACTCAACAGAAATGGGATCCAGTGGTCACTGACCAAACAACTTGCTGATTTAGACTTTGCTGATGACATAGCTCTCCTATCACACAGCCATCAACAGATGCAGGATAAAATGAGTATATTAGATGAGAGATCACAACAGCTAGGACTAAAGATTAATAGAGATAAGACCAACATTATGAGAATTAATGCAGTTGGCAATAACCAAATAAAACTAGGAGAAATACCTCTACTAGACGTACAATCTTACATATATCAAGGCAGTAATATAGATAAAGAGGGAGGAACAGAAAATGATACCAAAATAAGGATATCAAAAGCAAGAGGAGCTTTCATTGCACTGGGAATCATATGGAAATCCAAAGAAATTAGGTTAAATACAAAAATAAAAATTTTCAACTCAAATGTTAAGTCGGTCCTATTATATGACTGTGAAACATGGAGAATAACAAAATTGACAATCACGAAGGTAAAGACTTTCATTAATGGATGCTTACGCAGAATAAAGGGTTGGAAATGGCAGGACAAAGTCACTAACGCGGAATTATGGAAATGTACCGGTCAAATACCAGTGGATAAAGAGATACAGCGAAGACGATGGCGATGGATAGGACACACACTACGGAAGCCAACTGAGAGCATTACACAACAGGCCCTTTTTTGGAATCCCCAGGGGAAAAGACAAAGAGGAAGACCAAGGAATTCTTGGAGAAGACAGATCGAAGCAGAGATGAAGATGATGGGGAAGACATGGAATTATCTTAAAAGAATTGCAAAAAACAGAACGACTTGGAAAGTGTTTGTTGAAGACCCATGCTCCACTGGGAGCTAAAAGGTAGAAGAAGAAGAAGAAGACTATAAGGTTTGTGAATGAAACCGACTTTACTCTACGATAGTAAATTGATACATTTCTCATCTGTCGCCACTAGTGAATAAACGACCTTGACATTAAAAAAAGCGAGTCAAAATAATACGGGCGGGAGCTACCTCTATAGGAATGCGGTTTCATGGGATTTTTGGCTCTAGCCAATTATAAGCGTTAAAAAGTGAAAGTGAAACTATATTTGATTACCGGAACTTCCTTGAACTATTTATAACTACGTTATGCGCATCAGCATCTGTAGAAAGAACGTTTTCTGCTCTCAAGAGAATCAAATCTAATTGTCGCTCAACTCAGACACAAGAACGCTTATCTGGTTTGGCATTAATATCCATTGTGAAATCATTCCTTCAATAACTTAGAAACCAACCCAACAGTACTTTCAATGACAAAGTCATCGAGACATTTCCGTCCCAAACAAGACGGATAAAATTTACATATAAATAAGTATGTAATTTAAAATGTAGTGATGTCACTAGCAAATTTTACTTACTTCATGTTAGCCTACTGAATATAATGCATGTGTTTATTTATTATGTCAGCGGTAGCCCAGACCCCAAATCCAGTATACGCCACTGTCCTGAGCTAAAAGGGTACAAACCTTCAATTGTTAAATGTTTTTTTTCTTTTCATTATAACCTTTAAGTAACCTACCCACACCAC
The DNA here is from genome assembly GCA_032433765.1 of Megaustenia siamemsis. Classification (NCBI taxonomy): domain Eukaryota; kingdom Metazoa; phylum Mollusca; class Gastropoda; order Stylommatophora; family Ariophantidae; genus Megaustenia; species Megaustenia siamemsis. Next base: position 46,121,549 of record JAVIAB010000156.1, read on the forward strand.
CCTTGACCGCAAAGTTGAAAACGTCACAATAGTTAGTGATTTCCAAGTATTTACCTCTCAGCTTGCAGGTCTAAGTAAATCTATAGTTGGATGTGAGCCCACCCTGCCCGTGGTTTCTGTCTGGATGTTCTCCCATAGCATTTCCTTCTACCGATGGTAACTGCTAGACAACAGCGTTTGTTTTCTGGCGTGTCCTTTACCGTATATAGAGCCCTGAATGCGACTCTTACTCGTATGGCTTACCTTGTCATTGGACATATGGGGACGTTAGATGCCACAGTACACCTGTTGCACCTGCCTTGCCCTTGATAGAGAAGTCTTCCATTTGGGCTTTAGTTCGTGAGATTAGATCTGCAGTCCTGTTTCGATGATGACGTTGACAGTTCTCTCCAGGGCTACTAACTAATGCAAAACGCTCATTTATCATTACCCGTCCTCAGACCACCTCTCCACGACCATCAAACACTTATAGTTGGCATAATCTCACATAAAGGGAATAGATGAACGTCACAATAGAGCCATATAAAACCAGAGAAACAGCCATTTCAGTATTTCTTTCCCTTTTATTCTGATTGATTTTTTAGAAGGTGGATATAGTTTATTAGTTTTGTAAGCAATTATGTGCGTCATAATTACATTTTTTTTAAAAAATAAAGAGCCCGCGTCATGTCAAGTGGCGTATAGGGAATATGGTGTTAGTGACCATAATTTTGACAAACCTTCATCACATGATTTTTGGGGTAATGTGAAGCCAACCTTCGATGCGAAGACGACAATCAATGATGATGATGATATTTTTGCACGTTTTTGGAAGTTGAGATAGGTTTTACGCCAGCTGCTTTTACTTCTCTGATTAAAGTACTCTGGCACCAACTTTTTTTTTCTAATGCTGTGTGGGCTCGGGGTTTTGGTGTGTGGAAAAAACATCAAACACTTCTGGCGAACTGAACCAAGGTTGCCAATTTGGCTTTTTAAAGCCAATTATAGATTTTTTTTAAATTGGATTTTAAGACATTTTTGCAAATTATTTTCCGAGTTTTTAAAATATTCTTACAGAAGTTATAATTCTTTCGTTTAGAAATTCGAAACAGAGACTTTATAAACATGCTCGTTCTTTTGAGCTGCCCATTAAAACAAGCGGCATGCTTGTGTAAACTTAGGTTACTGTCTAATCTACACCTTTTGATATAACAAGAGGAGAAAGACAAGGATGCATCCTGTCACTAAGCTTGTTCAATCTATACACAGATTTTTTATTTTTTAAAACATCACAGAGATGCCAGGCCTAAACACTAATGGAAAGATAACTTAAACAATAATAAGCTAAAATATGCTAATGATACTGTATTCTTCTTTCCTTCCTCATTTGCCTTTCTGCGTCGAGGGGACTGCATTACTAGCAGGAAATCCTGAAGATCTACAGTAATTACTCTACGAAATAAGCATGACAAGCAAAAAAGATGGACTAGATATAAATGACTAAAAACACTAAAACTATGATCATAAACAATAGAGATATTTAAAACCTACAAGTGGATAGTGTTAGTGGGGTAGAGTTCTTCCCTACCAAAGGAGGAATAAGACGTCTCCTTTCCTCCGCTAGTCTTCGGGACACCCTTGGGCAAGGTGGAGCTCCCGTTTAGCCCCCCTATCAGGGTTATGTGAAGCCATTGGAGCAGGTGGTGGATGGTGTTGTGGGAGCAGCCGACAAGTAGTGCCGGTTATGGTCCCCAAACTGCGATGGCAGGCAGAGGATCTCATGTATAGAGACAATGGCTGCGATCTCCGACTAGTACAGTCACTGCCAAGAAGAAAGGAATGGCAAACTACCTTCTTATATTGCCTAGACCAATCATGACAAATCAAATGAAAAGACGTTTGGAGGCCACAGAGATGGGATTTCTCAGAAGAATGTTAAAAGTTACATTGACAGCTAAAAAGACAAATGAGGAAATTATCAAAGAGGCCAACACAAAAAGGGAACTCTTAAAAACATCAGAAAAAAGCAATCAACATTTTGGGCACATTATGAGAAGAGGAAAGTTGGAATACTTGGTTACAACTGGCAAAATAAAAGGAAAAGAGATCGCAGACGACAAAGAGAGAAAATACTGGATAGCTTGGTGCCATGGCATGGAAAACAGTCAACAACAGAACTGATACGATGCACTGTAGATAGAAGATTGTGGAAGGACATGATCGCCAACGCCGACCGGTATGGCACATGATGATGATGATGACAAGTGGATATCACAGTTGAAATAATGGACATGGAGATAATTCAGAGCTACGACAACTTTAGACATACTATAACCAGTGATGGAAAATGTACAACTGAAATAAACCAAAAAAAAAAAAAATAGGAATGGCAAAAGGTAATTTAATGCCATGAAAAATATACTAACATTAAAACATATAACACCAGGGCTAAAACTAAAAATAGAAAATATTACATCTTCATAACATTCCTGTATGGTGCAGAAACAAGGACATTAGACAAGGAAACAGAACTTTGAAATGTGCATTTATTGAAGAATTGGATGGAGTGAAAAGAAAACAAATGATGAATTCTTAAAACAATTAAAATGAAAAGAGAACTACTAAACACAATTCAAACATGGCAAATGAGATTTTGGAGACATGTTAAAAGACACATTAGCCTACTAAAAATAATCTGGGGGGGGGGGTTTACAAGGTAAAAGAGGCAGACCAAGACTAACATTGACGAGTAACATCAAAAGATAAACAAGTCAGCCTTTGACAATCTGCATTATCAAAGCAAGAGACAAATCGGAATGGCGTTACATGATGATAAGGCTACAGCAGAATACCTTAGTTAAGTGAAGGTGTTAAGTTAAGTAAAATTGGCGCCTTACGGGATTCATTCCCCCAACTTCGAAAATCGAATCCTTGTCGCTATGTCAAAACTATTTAGTGAACTGTCGCTAATCACATTCTAATACTGTAAGCCGGGTTTGTCAAAAATCTGCAAAAGAAATGGTTGATCGGTTGATTTTGACAGAATGTCTTACATGGCAAATTTGTTAGTGTGAGGAGTCACGTATGATGTCGACGTCTTATCCAATAAATGACTGACCACTTTGACACATCCATTTGTCTTAGGTAAGTGTGCGGTCTGGTATCACCAGATAATTAAATGTCAGACTATTCTTGGGGCATTACATTTTTTTTTTTTTTTATGTCAGTCTAGAGAGTTCGGCAATTATATTCTTGAATGTTTGAGTTTGAGGAATCTTGAAAATTAAGCTGTTTGGAGTTTTTTGTTTTATCATTTTATTATGATGAGTCTGGGGAGGTGGGGTGTCTTTAAACAGTTTTTGAGCAACACATTTTGATTTCCAGTTTAGAATTACTGATTTACAATCATGGTTACACATTCAGAATTAGAGTCTACAATCAAATCCTTAGCCTCAGCTAGAGTGTGTTTTTCTTTGAGTCGAGCTTTGGTTTATAGTCGAACGGTTATGCCATCGGCAACAGTTAAAAAGTTAGTTATATTGTAAGTGACTGTGAGAAAAAAAGAAAGCTCGGCACCGACACGATATAATAAATGTGTTGACTATTTTTGACTGTTTTTGTTTTGTTTTTTTAAGATTGTTTTCCTTAAAATCAAAATTGTAATTGTATCTGGCAACCTTAGAGAGGGCCAGAGTTTTGGCTACACTCTCGATCCTCGGTGACCGTCGACACCCTCGTTATTGCCCTCGTTGTTGTGTCGGTCGGTTACTGCGACTGGAATAAGGACTTAAAGATGTCGGCTGCTCGTCAGAACTACTCAGAAGAGTGTGAAGCAGGTGTTAACAGACAGATTAACATGGCGTTGCATGCCAGTTATATTTATTCTTCAATGGTCAGTAGAAAGTTAGGAGAAATTACTTATTAGAATTCAATTTATTTACCGTCTAATTATTTACTCTAATCTTTAAAATAATATAATAATTATAAGTAGGTGCAAGACATAGTTACAGTATTACAGTAGAGTAAATAGAGTAAAAATACGCCAATAATACAATACGCTAGTAAGCTGGCTAAAGTTAAAGTAAAGCAAAAACAAAACACTAACTCTATTGACTCTATTTAATTTAACAATATGATTAGTATGAATAATAATAGTTACTATATATAGTAGTTATAAATTAATAAGTTATATTTATATTGTTTGGCTTTACTTTACATTTTTACAAGTGTAAGTAGTGTAGTTATAATGTTTGGATTTACAAGTAGTAAGTTGTTATTATAATGTTTGAATGTTTGGATTTACATTATAATATTTAATATATGAATATAATACAAAAATTATAAATTTATATAATAAATACTGTACAGTTGAGTACAGTCCCAGACTTTGATAATAAGAAGCAATAATTGATTGCTGTTATTTTGTTAATTCTGTTAATTAACAACACAAATTATAAACCAATTGTTGTACTAAGATTCACTGCAAATTGTAAAAAAAAATTATATCATGAGTGCCTTTTTATGAGAGAATGACTATTGGCTCTAAGTCAGTGAAGTGAGTTGAGTAAGTCTAACTTCACCCAGTGGTAAAGGTTTACAATCAAATACATAAAAATTGAAGCTGATGATGAAAAGAAAAAAAATGGTATGGTTACAAAACTAAGCTTTACAAAGAAGATTAGAACAGCACAAAATCAAACACATATATATTGGAGCTCAGTAGGCCATAATAAGTCCTGAGCAGTGAATGGACACTATACACACTCAAACATAAATATGTAAGTTAAATTAACACTACATAGCAACTAGACTATGGAATATCTGAAAAAGAAAATTATTAAAAATGAATGAAAAGAAAATTCTGAAACTTATCTGCAAATATTTTTAATATTTTCAAAGCCGTTCTCAATTTCTGAAATCTTATTACACTTTAAATGAAAGTTAAAGTGCATTGCCATTAATCATAAATGCTTCACATTATTTCACTAGTTCATTCATTACATTGAATTTATGTCTTTAGGTATCTGTAGCACTTTTTTTCTGTTTGGTTATTGAAGGCTCCGGTATCACTGCAAACGAATTAAAATCCATAATTGCTCAACGGCCTGTGCCAGTGGAATCATCCGAATTACTATCTCATCTTCTAAACAAAGAAAGGTAGCTGTAGTTCCCATCATAGCAGTCTCAACACACGCCAAAAGACATAAGGCGAAACTGCACAGAAAGTGAACACAGCCATCTGTTCTCCATCATACGATATCATCACTCATTGTAAACAATCGAAATATTGAAACATGATCAAAACAGATGAAACGCACAGCTTATGGTGTGCACAGAGCACTTAACTCAGTAGCTCCTGCAACAAGCCGGACTTGGAATATGAGGAAACTGCAACAAGGAACACTTTTCAGACATATTTTTCTGTTTTTTATTTATTTATTACATTTATGGGCAGAATGAACATGCTAGTTTAATAGTTTAGTTTTACCTATAAATTGGTACATAGAGGTGAAATAAATGGTTTGTGCCTAGCATTGGTGCTTGACATGAAATGAAGAGATTGTTATGATGACATTTGCAGGATGCATCTCAACGTTTTTTTCCCCCATGTGCCATATAAAATATAAGCTAAGTGTCTATGAGGGTCAGAATTGTTTCTTGACCTGAGATGTTTAACTAACATTTTATACACAAAGTAAGTCATTATCAAAATATGACATGCTTTTACAGCTTTTTGTCACTTTATTATATTTTCATTTAATTTTTTTCTGCTAATTAATTTGTCTTGTTCTTTTATGTATTTGATCAAGATGTTGGGGTTTAAATTAAGTCTGTGTAAATATTTTTTGGGGAGTGAGCTGTATATTAATTAAGTTCCAGACGATTATATTACAGAAAAATAATTGTAATAATTGTTCATGTCAATACTAATTTGATTTGTTTCAAATCACATTTCACCACACACAAAAATAGCCTTAAAAAGCATTAAATTATCTTGTGAAACCTCAAAATGGCTTCACTCATAAAAAACATCAGTTCTAAGAATTAAATTGAAGGATTGCAGCAATTCAAGGCCATAAGTATTAGATTTCTCTCATTGACTAGAATTAGGCTCAAATCTTAAACTTTTTATGGATGTATTGTCCAAGTGTGAAGATACAGACCTTCAATAATGGATGCTTGTACAGAATCTTCTTCTTCTGCGATCATGACTTGCACAGAATAAAAGGATGAAAATGGCAGAACAAAATCACTAATGTAGAATTATAGGAAGGTATCGATCAAATACCAGTGGATAAAGATATTCAGTGAAGACAATGGCGCTGGATAGACACACATTGTCGAAGCCGGCTGAGAGTAGTACATGACATGCCCTTTTTGGAATCCCCAGGGGAAGAGACAAAGAGAAAGACCAAAATATTCTTGGAGGAAACAGATGGAAGCAGAGATTATGATAATGGGGAAGACATGGAATGATTTTAAAAGAATGGCAAAATACAGAACGTCTTGGAAAGCATTTGTTGAAGACCTATGCTTCACAGGAAGCTGTAAAGAAGAAGATGGTCCAAGTGCTGCAGTTATATGTGACAGCAAAAGCTCTGACAGGTCATCTTATCATTGCTTTTGTCAGAGATGGTGGACATTTACAAGATTGACACCTTCAAAGCCTCCATAAATTCAATGTTGAGTATCATTCCTATAAATGAGTTGTGGTCCTGAGGCTGCAGCTTCTTCAGTGTTCCAATCTTGTGAACATGACTCTTTGTGCTGTTTCGTGATGGAGGGGTAAGAACAACATGAAATAGATTGAGCTCGTCACATCAGTACTCATATATATAGGGCCTACTTGTATGTCCTGATTTTTCATCTAGGTTTGACATAGAAATTTTCATAGGGTGGATGCTGCCCAGTGCTGTTGGGCTCGTCCTGTCCGGAACTGCAACAAATTTAGATATTTAGTAAAACCAGTGAGCTACTTGGATCATCAGTGTGTGCACTTATTTTTTATCTCTTCTGCATGGCTACTTTGATCAGGAGAGAAAAGAATATAGCCACTATCACCTGCCATGCATGTCGCAAGAGGTGACTAAGTTGGGGAAAGATCATCATCAGTGCTAGGGAGTTTATGCGTCTAAGCTGAAGCCATCTTCTGTAGGTAGTTTCACCAGTGTGTGATAGGTTACTTCACTGACTGAGGAAGGTATCTAAGCTGAAGCCATCTTCTGTAGGTAGTTTCACCAGTGTGTGGTAGGGTACTTCACCTACTGAGGAGGGTATCTGAGCTGAAGTCATCTTCTGTAGGTAGTTTCACCAGTATGTGGTAGGGTACTTCACCTACTGAGGAGGGTATCTAAGGTCTATGGCTTTGTCTCTTGTGTAATTAAGATGATCTGTTGACTAAACTAAAACCAAACACTTCTTTCTCTTTTGAAAGTGGTTAAGCCCTTAGAGGATTAGTCAGGAGTGCCATAATGCAAACCTTATAATAAAAACACTGAGCAAGAACTAGCATTAAATACACCATTTTTAAGCTGAAATAATCAACAGTAACTTTTGATCAAATTTTTAATTTGGTGCCTTTAATATTTTCAGGCTTTTCATTTTGATAGAGACGATGTAGCTCTTCCTGGTTTCCATAATTTCTTCAAGAAAATATCTGATCAAGAGAGAGACCATGCTGAACAGTTGATGAAATACCAGAATACTAGGGGAGGCAGAGTTCTCCTACAAGATATAAAGGTTGTTAATTTAACTCTTAATTTTTAAAAGCTATATGTCTATGTCTGTCAGATTGTCTTGACAACAGAATTTAAGAATTTACTGTTTTGATATATGTATCTCAATGGCATAAGTTAGTTTAAGTTGGGTCTTTCCCATAAATATTAAGATCAGATGGCTGACTTGTGATGTTAAATCTATCACTTATAATTATTCATTATTTATTATACATATAGTAAGGTTATGATTTCTTCTGTTCCTAGTTTTCCTTCTTTAGTTCCTCTGTTGGCTTCTCCTGCTATGTTTCCTGGTGTTTCTAATATTCATTCAGTCAAAGTTATGATATGGATTAGAAAAATGTGTTTTTTATTCATATTGATTTTTTTTTCTCTTCAGTTGCCATTACATTGTGTTACAAATTAAGCTGTCTGGTTGATTTTAAAAGATGTTAGCTGAATTGTCGTTATGGAAATAAACAAATGCCAAAAATCATGGCTACAATGTAGTCAGTGCTCTTGTTTGCTATGCCATTCTGACTAAATTCCCATCTCTGGTGATTTTTTTTTTTTTATCTATGTTCCTTTAGAGTTCATCCAACATCTGAAAATAAGTACCAGAGATTTTAATTTGAGGAAATATGGTCACCTGTAATGATGTAAGCCACATCACCCATTAATATGCTAATGGTCATAGACAAATATTTGAAGTTCTCGTTACTCTTTGTGATCAATGAACAATTCTTTGTGCGGTTGGAACTACTAACTACATTCAAGTGTCAGTAAATACCATCATATTATAACCAAGCAAGATAATAACCGAATAACAAAGCAAACCCTCATGTGAGAAACAACAGGTAAGAAGAAAAGAGACCGATCCAGAGAGAGACACTGAGAAGAACATTGATCAGAGAGGAAAGAGCAGCAGAAATCGGCTACCTCAATAAGATAGAGCTGCTTGCACAGAACAAAGACAAATGGCAAGATTTGATAAAAGATCTTTACAAGGATTGAAAACTGCTAGAAAAAAATTTTAGATAAGAGAGAGTATCTGGGTCTGTGCCCTATGGGCCGGCTGCAGCTCAAATGGTCAATAGATAGATAGATTGGGGTCAACATCGTAATAAGAGAAATAACCTTCTGCATATTGAACTTTTATGGCCAGCAAAACAAAAGCCTTTCAATTTCAAGTTTAAAGATAATCACTTTCACCTTACAGTCACTTGTTATTTTGTGTGCTGCTTTGAATGACTGGTATACTAAGACAATATCTGTGAAGAAGGTGAAGTAGAAGATAAATACAAATCTCCCTCTTATAAATAGGTCAGATAACCAATAGTGCTTTTACCACAGAAAACATCACACCTGAACTTTATCAGATGAGAGCATAATTGTTTAATTCATCATCATCAGCAAGTACCAAGCCTGCTGGCGTAGGTGATCATGTCTCTCAACAACTTTCGATCTCAGCGGCTGTTTATCATTTCTGTTGTTGACCTACTGCCAAGCCATTCTCTTAAGCTGTCTGGTATCTTTTCTCTTTGCTTCCCTCTATCTCTTCATCCCTCAACTTTACCAGTTGTTACAATCTATTCCAGCTGTTCCCTTCTCATTACATGGCCAAAAAATGATGATTTTTTTTTTTCCAAATATTGGAAATCAGCTCTCTCTTTGTTTTGGTCTCTTTCAGGATGTTTTCATTACTCTTCTTAACTATCCATGATATTCTCATCATTCTTCTGTAACACCACATTTCTACAACCTCTGTTGATTTTCTTGACTATTGTCCATGATTCATTCACATGTTTGTTTAACAGACTGCTAATTAGATTATTATTGTTTACTTGAAAATGTGCCAGCCATTGGTGTTGTTTTCTAGTGGCAACCATAACTTGGAATCAAACATGGCGTACGTAGATTTAGACTACTTAATGAAAATTGAGTTGTTGAGTGTATTTAATTGACAAACAGTAGAGACATAAATAGTGAATGTCTATCTGTTGTATACTAGTTGATCACCTTCTGGGCTGTCCAGTGCAGTGAAATATTTTTGATAATCAATAGCCAGTGTGTACAATAACATTGTCTTTGCTTGCTGTTATTGTCAATGATTTGATTTCCTACATTTATATCAAGAGCAGAAAGATCAAAACACAACAAAACGAGCCTTCAATAAAACTTGTGGGAATACCAGACCCAAGGGTCGACCACACAAAAAAAATAGATCGATGGAATATTAGAAGCACTAGGAATTATAACAGCAGCAGAGGCGAACTGAAGAACAAGAGACCACAAATTGTATCTCCCCTTGACGCTGAAAGGCAAATGAGGAAGGAAAGAAGAAGAAGAAAAGATATCAAGTATTTTATGCACAACATGCCGTACAGCAATAAATGTGTGCATTGTAGAAGTGTATACTACTTTCTGTATCTATATTTAATTTTCCCTCTACAGAAGCCTGAGCTAAATGAATGGGGCTGTGGTTTGGATGCAATGACAGCATCACTCAAACTTCAAAGGAGTGTGGCCCAATCTTTGACAGAGCTGCATCATGTTGCAGAAAGCACAGATGATGTGCATGTAAGTATCCAGCTGTGTGATTTAGGTCATGTTAAGATGATATTGAGTCGATTACATCATATCCTCAAGAACGAATCCAACTTTTATTGTACTCAAAACTGCCACATGTGTTCTGCTTCTTGAGTCTTTGGCAAATATAAACAATGCTCATTATTTCAGTAGCCCAATGGTTAACATTGTATAAAAGTAAAGTTTTAAAGAAAATGCCATATTTATGTAGCTAAAATAGCAGCAAACATTGGCTGTTTCACTAGTGCTAAACATGAAGGCTAGCATAAAAGGAGAAATTGAAGGTCATAACTACTGAAATGAGATGTATTCTAGAATAGTTAATGTTATGATAAAAGACAAAATGATACCTAAAGAAACTAGTAAACGAGCGGGAGTAAAACGAGTTCTGAGCTTCTTTAAATGATAACAGATTAAATGATTGGACATGTGTTGTAGTTAGTATAAAACATCATTCTCAACAAGCATTAACAACCGGTTGTAGTAACAGAAAAGGTTGAAGAAGACCTAAGAGAAGGACAAGTGAAATATTTGATGCCAGATGAAACAACATGCATGAGGTGAACCATTAAGTATTGTCAATAATGCTTTTGTTTTCCCCTAAATCTGCATTTGTAGCTGTTTGTGTTATGAAAAATTTTTCTTGATTATTTATTAACAGATTCCATTACACTTAAATTACGCTTTGCAGTCCATGACCAGTCACCCGTGTGCTGACATCTGTCAGTCCCCTAGATTTCTTTCTTCTGTTGTTTTTATGGATCCATGACCCCCCCCCCCCCCCAAATCATCCCCCTGGATTTCTTTCTCATAGGTGCCAACAATGTTTAACATGCTCCACCTGCATGGATCTTTTATTGAACTGTTCACCTTGGCTTTCTCTCACGCTGTGTGGTTTTGCTGTGAAACTTGATTTTCTAGGGCTTGTTAATGATACTCTTGAAGTTCGCACTTAGAAAAAGTGAACATTTGACAATTATTTCAGTCAGAATATATATTACGTTAATTGTTTTGATGCAAACCTAAATAAACCTAGTTTTGTTCATCTTTCTGTTTTGAAGCTTGGAGACTTCATTGAGGATGGATATATGAAAGACCAGATAGAATCTGTCAAGCAAATAACTGACTTTATCACTCAACTCACCCGTACAGGATCTGGACTTGGTGAATATCTGTTTGACAAGGAGACCTTGCAGTGCTTATAAGCAGTTTGTGAAACAAACATTTGATTGATAATAAATAGAAACTGATATAAGAAAAAAAAATGTACCAATGAATATTTGTTCCATAATTCCGATCTATTTTCAAAATCTCAGGTTAATGACTTCGGGTCAGCAATCAAAATAGCTTTTATAGTATTAGATACATATTATTGGTATCTTCTTCATTCAAAGGTTACCCAGCATTCAATTGTCTTATTAGCAGAATTTATATTTTTTTTTGCTGTTTTCTGTTAAATTTATTTGTGTGCATTTATTCACATTAGTTTTTTTTTATTTCAACATAACATAATTTATTCTATTTTGGTTGAGTTTCAACATTTTGTGTTTTGATTTGTCATTTTATACATTTTCTATTTTTGATACGATTTGTTTCATTCTTTTCTACTTCTTTCAGCTATGGTCACTCAATTTCTTCCTCAAACCAGCAACTGAAAAATGTATGCTATTTCAAGATTCTCATAGTTTCTGAGAATATTATTGACTTTTGATTTGCAGAAACAATCTCAGGGGTGCTCGTACACTTTCAGCAGATGGTAAAGTGTTTTCACTAATAGTATATCTCATGTCTGTTATTTATTTATTTATTTTAATTTTTCTCTTAATGCAGTATTTTCACCACAAAGAGCCAAAAGTTAACCCATTAACTTATTTCCCTGATTTTGGTAAATGTCTGTGACAGTGAATTTTTTTTATTGTTAAATTGTGACTCCCATGTACCAGTTTCATTCAAGATTTTAGTATTAATGTCTTCTTCAGTGCTCACCCTTTAAGTGGGCATGGATGCGTGTATTGCTCGTTTATGGCTGTAATATTTTCACCTTTCAGCCCAAAACATCCGTCTTTAGCATGAATATTAATATAATTGTCTGCATCTATCTCAAACATGGGTAATATGGACAGCAAAGGACATGCAACTTGATGATGATGATGGTTAGCATTCCTCAGGGTTATCTTACTTTCTCACTAAAAATGCTTTCAATGCCAATACCTATTGGAGGTTTTGTGAACATGGATGCTGGTAAATTGAGAAAATTAATGTAACCTCTATTTTTTTCATTAGCCATTGCTCTGACATGGCTTTCCAAGTTGCTAAACCCTACATTTTCTACGTGGTTTATGTGTATCATACATTTTTTTTTTTAGCTAAAAAAATTAACCATGTATCTTTACTGAATAATGGTTGTGATGTGAAACTAATTCCTTTATTTTTTTTTTTTATTACAATTTTTTACAAGTTGTGATATAATTCACATGGATTTTAGATATATTTTAGAATAAACAATGAATCTATCTATCTATCTATCTATTGACCTTTCGAGCCGTAACCGGCCCATAGGGCGTAGACCAAGATACACCTTCTCCTATATGAATTTTTGTTCTAGCAGTTTTCTTTTAAAGATATTTTATCAAATAACAAATAACAATAATTTTAACAAATAACAATGAATACAGTATAATATTTCATATACATGTAATTTAGCAAAATGCTCACTCAAGAAACACCTGCTATGTATTTATGTTTAGTAAGTATTATGTTATGTTTTAGTTATTATTAGTCATGTTCATGATCTTTAGCAGCCATGGGACACAACACCATACTTTGACCATGTTAATTTGCACAAAATCCTGATCAACCTCGTCATTTTCGTCACTGATAATTATACTAAAGAGGTTCTAATGTAAGGCTGCTCAGAATTAAGTACATAAATAGTAATGATTCTTCAACAAAAGCTTCAAGCTTTAAAGAATTAGTTCATACATTGCATTTAGACTTGTTTGCATTATTACCTTGTATTTTATTTTTGTGAGATAGATTTTTCATTTCTTTGTTACTGCCTCAGACCTCATTATAAAGATTGTCTATAAAATGTTATATCTTATTAGTATTTTTCATCTTTAACTAAAATCTATAATTATCACAAATTTTATTTGTAACACAGTTGTTATTTTATTGATTTTTATATATATATATATATATATATATATATACACACTTTATGACAGTGGAATAACTTAATGGTTTCCAAATCAGGAGAATGCAAATTCAAAAAAAAGATAGGTTAGACAAGTTTTTTCTATCCAGTTGAAATAAAAACTTTGACACGTGCACCTCATTGCGACAGCAGAGGGCATGCATCTCTTATTCACCAACCACATAGGAACCCCATCCAGGAATTTTAGATAGATTGATCATTTTACATTTGACTCTGTTCCGTATTTTTTTTTCCCCAAGCAGTAATTCTCACCTACATGGTTAGATTTATCAGCTTTTGGTTTCTTTTTTTTTTTTGTTATGATGCTTGCTAAGAAGTTAGTTGGTTTGTAAAAGTCTTACAGCTTGTGAACAATTTTGAATGTCTCCTGCAAAATTTCAAACAAAATAATAACAATAAAAAAAGGTCTATGCTATTTTTGTATCCGCCGACCATGGTAACCAGTCACTTGAAGCAAAAGATGCTGACAAAGTCTCGTGAGATGGATGCCATGGCAGATAACTCTTGAGGTGAAATATTTTTGTGTAGATGGTTGTTGAATCTGAGGGAGATGACACTCTGTAATGCAAAGTTACTGTTGACAAATCACTGGTTCATTATTTTCAACCAGAAATTAAACGGGCAATAAAATAATAGTGATTTCCACCCTTGCTGAAACCGTAAACAATATTACACACTCCGTTAGTCAGCAAGGTAACGTTCATCTTTTCTGAGCCTATAATGCTCCAGTTCTGGAATATTCCATGCCCAGAGGATTGACAGTGAGTTGTATTGTGGCCAGTTTTCTGAACATTTGAAATTCACCATATGGTCTGAACATCAAGGCTTGCTCACTTCTGGTATGATGTTGCACCATGACAGTGTGCTGCCATACACATCACTTATGTTGGTCATTTCTAGTGTCTTCCACATCTACCGTATATGCCTGACTGCACCCAGTGACTTTCATGTCTTTGGACACCTTAAAGAATCTCCTGGTTTAAGAAATTTTCTACAAATAACAAATTGAAAATGGTGGTCTATGCATGGTTGTGTGAAACCAAATGATTTTTTCCCTCAGAATCAAAGTGCTTTTTGCATTTTGTGAATTATATTAATGGTTACTTTTTTTGTTTTTTAAACATGCCCTCATTGTCAACCAGGTCAGGTTGTCTCCTTTCTCAGAAATTTTTTTTTCTGTATCCATTTTAGGGGCATAAACCTAGAAACTGATCACTTTGGGAGAATCTGATCTTCTTTCCACAAAAGACCAATTAACTAACTACTGCAGGTTCAGAATAGATTCAGCTGATGAATAGATTAATTCATATATGTTTGTATGAGGATATAGATGGGTTGACTAATGTGTGAATAGTTAGTCTAAGCCAAAGACAGCACATGGGGCAGAAATCATCTTTCCATGTCTGGCAGTTCATTGCTAAGTCTTGTTTTTGTTCTTGAGCCCTCTATAATAATCATCCTCTTTATAGTTTCTCTTCCCTTTTTCTCTTTTAAACACTCAAGTGTTCACATGAAGGCCTGGCGTTGGAGTCTTCTTTCATTCTGACCACTTTACTTCCAGTGTTATACCTCTATCTTGATACTTGTTCTTGAATGGATGTATGGGTGAGTAAAATTAACATGTAATTAGAGAAATATAAATGCACTCATCATCATCATCATGTGCCATACCGGTTGGCGTAGGTGATCATGTCCCTCCACAATCTTCTATCTACAGTGCATCGTATCAGCTCTGTTGTTGACTGTTTGCCATGACACAAAGCTATCCAGTATTTTCTCTCTTTGTCGCCTGCGATCTCTCTTTCCTTCTATTTTGCCAGTTGTAACCAAGTATTCCAACTTTCCTCTTCTCATGATGTGCCCGAAAAATGTTGATTGCTTCTTTCTGATGTTTTTTAAGAGCTCCATATGTTTGGATATTTCAATTAATGGGTTGATATATAATATATTAATATATTGTTTGTATATTTATATAAAGATGGTGACCAAAATGTGGATTTTTGCCCTTTTATGTTTTTTTTATTATTTTTATAACTTAAGCTGCTACCATATTTTGGCTTGTGACTAAACAAGCGTTTCAGTTAATAAGTTGACCTCAAACCAGCTGTTTTAATATACTGGCAGTATTATTTCTACATTGAAGTGTTCACATTTTAGAGCTTGATTTCTGTATAATTTACATTTACAAAAAAGGGCATTAATATTATTTCACTTTGTTAATCTCATACATAAGTTTTATTTATTAGTTTTTACTGATTCATTGTTTATCATTTTGTAATTTTATATTGCAATACTGTTTATTCTTCTTATTTTCCTGATGAACGTTAAGACTTGAGGTATAAATGAATGTCCCTCATTTTGCTTGATGAACTGTGTGTTAATTATTTCCCATCATTCAGTTCCTCTCTTCTATTTGTCTTCCAGTATCATGTCTTTAGATTAAAGTTTTCAGTTATAAATACAAATTTCTTACGATAATTAAGTCAATTGGTTTCGTCAACGAACAGTACATACATATTTATTATGTAGCATCTTGTCCAATTATGAATGCTTCTACTATTTCTGTTAGACTTGTATGTGTATGTTTTTTTTCTGATCGTAATATGTTTCATATGACAAGATCAGAAATGAAGATATCTGGGAAAGAACAAAACAAGAGCCAATCGACAACAGATTATGAAGAGGAGATGGATTAAACAGTCACTAAGAAAGCCTGATGCCAGCATAGAAAGAGAGGTAACTGACAGGGAAAGAGAAAACCAAGAAATACATGGAGAAAAGTCATGAAAGCCAATTAAAAACATTGGCCTATATAAGTAGAGATGTTCAAGAATATGGATGGATGGACAACAGACCTTGTCCTTGACATATGCTCCCATTAGGGGTCTAAAGGGTTTTGTGTGAATTTGTTTCATTCAAAGTTAGTATGCCAGTTCCTCATCGTCATTTTGTTTTGTATTTCCTTTGCAGAATGTTGCAATCACCACAGTCTGTCTGAAATAATCTCTTATCTCTAGTCAGATCTCCCACTACCTCTGTTGTCATGTTCAAGTCTCCTTAGTGTCTTGAAACCACGTTCTTCTTGGTCTGCAGCTGAAGCATTATCCAGGAACCATGTCTTCCATTATTGCTCTTTCCAACCTACTGTGCCTTTTGACATGGCCATAGTATTTTCTGAAGCAATATGGCTTACCATCAAAGGTCATAAATATTATTATAGACATGTATGATGGTTACACATGTGCAGTTCGAACAGAGGAAGGACTGAGCAAATGTTTCCCAATAGAAACTGGGGTTAAACAAGGATGTATTTTATCGCCCTTGTTATTTAGAGTTGTTATGGACTTCATAATGAAGAAATGCTGCACTGGTAATAAAGGCATTGAATGGATACAAGGAGACCATTTGGAGGACCTCGACTTTGCTGATGACATAGCTCTCATCAGCAGTCAGATAAAAATGATGCAGGAAAACACAAATGAACTATCATCAATAGCCAGCAAAATGGGCTTGAGATCAATCATGAAAAGACTAAAGTCATGAAAATCTTAATTCCAACAGACAACAAAATATACAGGGAAAACAAACCAGTGGAAGAGATCGATCACTTTATCTATCTTGGAAGTCACACTGATCGAGAAGGGGATACAAGCAAATAAATTAGAATCAGAATGGCTAAAGCAGCAATGTCTTTCAGAAGCCTTGAAAAGTTGTTGAAATCAAAACTCATCAGCACAAACACAAAACTTAGAGTTTTCAAATCAAATGTACTGTATTTTAATTTCCTTTGTAGAATGGTGTTTATAAGCCAGCTCTTTGTATTGTTGAAATGCCAGTTCCTATCAACCGTAATACACCATTCTATTTGAAATTTATGACATTGGCTAAAGCGTATTTCTTGGATGCAAATTATATTTCTACAGTTTAGACCAACTATGAAGTCTTGCTTTTTTTGTTATTTCTCATTTATTTCTACCAAAAGATGTTTACAGGTTTGGCTAGTAATGTGGGGTCCCTCTCCTCCCGTATGAAAGTCATGGTTTCCAAAGAAGTCACCAATTGTGACCATCAGTATCTTTAGGTGGACTTATTTAGTTAGGCAAGAGTATGTGCTTTCTCTGTGAGACTTCAGATTACAACACTAAACCTATTCTGGATTGTTTTTTTTTATCATGACATATTATTTTGTTCCACAAGTTTGTAGTTTTTTTGGTGTGATATCTAAGTCATTTGGTCTTCGAATTTTACTGGATTTCTTTTCCCAAAGTCTTTGACTTTCTTCAGTGTTTCATGGCAGCAAATTGTTTTCTTTCTCCTAGATAAATTGCATTCCAAAACTTGTATATTTTATATTCTTGATCCTTCCAGTGTTGTTAGACAGCAAAAATTGCTTGTAGAGACTCACAAATTCTCTATTCTGAGCAAACTGTTTGATTAAAGAGAGGCAATGCCTGCCATTCTTGCCTCTTTTGTTAAAGTTCTTTTTAGCATTTCTCAAGGTCATCCTCTTTTCTTCTGACCTTGTTTCCCATTTGAGAGCCTGCTTGGCACTTCTCTGGTCGTTTCTTTTTAAATACATGCTCAACGTAAGCCCTCCTTCCATTTCATCTACCGAGACATTATTTTCTGCTTTGCCTTCCAAAACGTTTCACTACTGAGCTAATCCTGACTTCTTTTTTTAATTTGTCTGTCATGGAAGACACTTTTGGCAGCATTGCTGCCACCAGTATAGCTCTTCAGTCTATGAGATACACAAGTTTACTAGAGCAAAATTGAGAGATACTATTTATCATCTGCTAAAATTGGCTGAGCACTTATGAACCTGCTGAAATGCATTGAGGACATTTACAATCTTTCTCATTTTATGTTGCTCTTTGCAGAATCCATTTTTTTTTTTTTTTTTTTGGTATGGCATCATTATATCTTTATTTTGGGTGGTGGCTGTAAAAATTGTTATGATGTTGTGGTTTCAAATTTCAGTGGATGATTTGCGATGGTGTTTCACATCTGAGAGTGGATAAATTATTTATGTAAACTCATAAATTCAGTCTTCAAGTTAATATGACAACTTCTGTGCATTGGTTTGACTGTTGTGAAAAGAGCACTTATACACATTGTATACTCATCAAAAATGCATAGTCACAGATCATAACTTTATCTTGCGCAATCAGGTTTCAGAATGCTAATAATACAGTTTGGATAAGAAATTGCAAATTAATAAATAATTTTATATTGGTGAATGTAAAAAATTGACTGATCAGTCGTTAAATAAGAGTGGGTATAATATGTTAAAATTACATTCTGGAAAGTGAAATTAATAAGAAATGCTTCTGGAAAAATGATAAGATAGTAAACAAACCTCAGAAATAAACAGGTGGTGAGATCAGTTTTAATTACATCAAATTTCTAATTGAATAGCTTGGATGTTTGATCATAATGAAACTCAATCAACCTACATTAGATGCATACTTTATGGAGAAATTAGGCAGCAAAGCAAATGGAAGATCCAAGAAAAGATGAATAAACATAATCAGTCACTAAATAAAACCTATTTGACAACTTCGGCTACACAACTAGTGATGTTCAGAAAGCTACATATATCTTATCTCCTGATTATGTCTTGCACAAGTAGTAGGACTAACATAAAGGCAAGAAAGTATATTTAGACTACTGTTTCTGCACAAATGTAGTCTGTGTACAAAGCAATGTGTGAGTTTTGCAAAAACAACAGTTGTAACCAAAATATTTATTTGTTTTTGTGACTTTTTTTTTTTTTTTTTTTAAATTCTCTATTGATACTTTACTATCAATAACAAGGATAAGACAGTATCATTAATTACGAGTATTTTTTTTTTTATAGCTATGGAATAATGTTATTAAGGTTGACTTTTATATAAATGTTTACAGTAGTTTATTCCAGCCATTATTAAAGAAATTTTAAAATTTCTACATTGTTTTATGGGATGGTTATTTACTGCCATTTTTCTGTTCTTGATCATCTTGTGTTCTAGTGTGACAAGCAGCAATGGAGTCTTCTAGACATGCCCGCTTATTTTAATCTTTAAAGTGGCATTTTAATTCTAGTACTAGAAGATGCATGGTATAAATGTCTACTACATTCTGCTCACTATTACAACTGATATCTGGGAGTGGTTCCAGTGTGTGACACCACACAAATGTGGACATTTATAGTTTAATTAATGTTTGTGTTAGTGTTATTTGAGTACATTAATGTTTGTGCTAGTGATATTTTAGTTCATTAATGTTAGTATTATTTGAGTACATTAGTGTTATTTGAGTACATTAATGTTTGTGTTATTTGAGTACATTAATGTTTGTGTTAGTTTTATTTGAGTACATTAATGTTTGTGTTAGTGTTATTTGAGTACATTAATGTTAGTGTTGTTTGAGTACATTAATGTTTGTGTTAGTGTTATTTGAGTACATCAATGTTTGTGTTATTTGAGATCGTTAATGTTTGTGTTAGTGTTATTTGAGCTCATTAATCTTGGTGTTTGTGTTATTTGAGTACTTTAATGCTTGTGAGAAAGCTGGCTACTCATTTGATACTTTCTGGTGTGAAATGTCCCATTTCCACCACAAATGTTTCAAACAAAAATGCTATAGCTTATTCTAGTTAATTGACTGTACTATAGAAGAATGTATGAACAGGTTATGTTTCTGACATTGACAAGACAACTAAACATCATAGCAGACAGCTGTCTCATAATTACTGCTATATGTCTATATGTACATGATAATGTCATCAATGATCATGAGAAGGATTGAGTCAAATGTTGTCCATGTGGTGTACGTTAAAAATGATTCCAAGATAATTCAGATTTAATATTAAAAAAGAAAACCTACCCACTGGTGGCAAACTAACTAATCTGGCCTGCATGTAGAAAGACTGGTAGCAAACTAACTAATCTGGCCTGCATGTAGAAATACTGGTTGCAAACTAATCAATCTGGCCTGCATGTAGAAATACTGGTAGCAAACTAACTAATCTGGCCTGCATGTAGAAAGACTGGTAGCAAACTAACTAATCTGGCCTGCATGTAGAAAGACTGGTAGCAAACTAACTAATCTGGCCTGCATGTAGAAAGACTGGTAGCAAACTAACTAATCTGGCCTGCATGTAGAAATACTGGTTGCAAACTAATCAATCTGGCCTGCATGTAGAAATACTGGTAGCAAACTAACCAATCTGGCCTGCATGTAGAAATACTGGTTGCAAACTAATCAATCTGGCCTGCATGTAGAAATACTGGTTGCAAACTAACCAATCTGGCCTGCATGTAGAAATACTGGTTGCAAACTAACCAATCTGGCCTGCATGTAGAAATCACAGAGGGAAGCAAACCCGGTATAGAACAATTTAAAATGTTGTGATGAATTTGGATGCATTGGGTCAAAAGTTCACAACTTTACAGCTTCATCGAAAACAGGTGTAACAAGAGAGTACACACAGTACCGAGGCATCTCATTGGTGAGCTACATAGACATAATGTATTATATATTATGTAAGAATTGACAGAAGAACATATAGGGTTTAGAAACACATATTAGTTGCACAGATACAATCTTCACATATAAGCAAATAATATAAAAAAGAATAATTGTATAGCCTCTGTACCAGGAGAAGCTTTTGGCAGAATGGATAGAAATGTATTATTGCAAACATTGACACAATATGGAATAATTAGGCTCCTTGTGAGATGTTGCAAAAGTTCATACCGTGATTGTAGAAATGTAATTAGAATAAATAAAGGAACACCTAAACGATTCACATCTGCAGTTAGACAAGGGTCTTGTATTGTGCAACGAATCTGTTCTGAACTACAAAACAAAACTGGTTTGCTCATCTGGACACTGGCAGATGCGAGAATTGCTACAACACAATTGACAATGGTTGAAGCTGCCGGAAGGGCAAGTGCTAGAAGTTTGTATCTCCCTCGACATCCGAAAGGGAATTAAAGTAGGTGAAGAGAGGGTAAGAAGAGCCTGTGAGTATCCCTCTTTACCTGTTGTTAAATACAATTAGAACAAGACAAATGAAATTGTTGGGGCATGTTAAAAGACAGCAGTCTACTAAAAGTAATATTGGAAGGGAAAATACAAGGTAAAAGAGGCATGCCAAGACTAACATGGACGAGTAACATCAAAAGATCGACAAGTCATCCTATGACAATCTGCACCATCAAAGCAAGAGACAGAGTGGAATGGCGCTCCATGGTAGCCAATCTTTGATGAGGAGAAAGGACCGAACACTTGGCACAGTACAAGTTAGTCATCTAGACAGAGCACACGAGCCAGAGCCCCAGTGTTTAAAGATCTGACAAATACCACTTCAGACAGAAACATTCGTAATATCCAGAATGTTAACGTTTACACTTCATACCTGTTTACGATGAATGTCTGTGCCGATATCATATTCTTATGTTAATAGCTGTTCGAGAACTAACCAAAGATATTACCACAGGATATTTATACTTAAATTCATATAGGAGAAGGTGTATCTTGGTCTACGCCCTATGGGCCGGTTACGGCTCGAAAGGTCAATAGATAGATAGATAGATATTTATACTTTGCAACATAATATCAATGATCAGAAAAAGATGCTCATAGCGACTGTAATGATAGACATGAACTGTTATGCAAATGAGAAGCTTTGGAGGGCAAGAATAGATGAAGAGAACGTGGGTGTATTTTTAAAAAAATATATAGATGAGTCATTAATAATTCATGAAGCAATTTCGTACAATGCAGTCTGAATGAATAAACAAATGAGAGATCTGTTTCTCTGCTAGTCAAAGTCCGATGTTTGAACGTCAGAAAACACACTAACAAAAGGACGAATACAGGAATTCTTTTTGGGTACAAGTTTAGTTTTAGACATCGATTTTACAAAAAAAATCCTTTTGCACTCTCTATTTGGGGAAACATGGACAAGTCAAAGAGAGAAAAAGTAAATCCGCCATCCAGGAAAGATAAGGGCTCTCTGTCTAAGAGACGTGGAAGACATGAAATGATCTTAAAAGAATGGCAAAAACCAGAATGACTTGGAAAATATTTGTTATGCTCCACTGGGAGCTAAAAAGGTAGAAGAAGAAGAAACACGCAGGCTTCGTTTGTGAATCGAACCCCTGTCCCTCTACTGCCAACGAACCGCAGAGTTGACATATCGATAAACTTGTTGGCCAGAATCGCAGGGTTGTTAGGAAGGGGGCGAACAAGCCACAACAGACTCATGCATATATGACAACATATGTAGAAAAAAAAACTTCAGCAGCAATCAATTCTGTCTATAAACAATTTCCAGGCAGCAAAACATATTCTATAGGACTGTCAATTGAGTTCAACGAAAATATTGGGCAGACCAAGGCAGGTTATGTTGATATACAACATACTGCTAGCTATAAGTTATTGAGTTATTTGCGAGTCATCATCATTGCACTCCGAACATGTCCATAGGTGCTCAGATCCCCTCCTCAGAAATTCCCTCAGTGTCCAGCGACTGACGACTCCAGTTCTATGTTGGTTGATAAGTCTTCTTACACGGCCACCAAGTTTCTCATTTCTGGCTGTGCCCATCTTAACTCCCATTTCCATCATCCGAAGAAGTGACGTTGATCTGTGTTTGTCGAAGTCCTGTGCTCTTCCCACATCTCGAAGGGCATTGATGATGTCCGCCCGATCCATCGGTTGCCCGTCCTCAACGACAGCGCAGCTAGCCAACCTGTCCGCTCTCTCATTTCCCCGTACTCCCGCATGTCCCGGGACATAGACAAAGGTGACCTTACGTATTTTGGATTTCTGCAACGACTCTACCCATTGCATGCGTACAAAGCCCGCCTCCACTTTTTTTTTTATCATGCTCATCGAATCACTCAGTATACATGCGTGGGTGTAGTCTTGTGACTCTAACAATTTGAATGCCTTGGTCACTGCCATCACCTCCATTGTCATGCTACTCGTGGTCATGGCGTATGCACCGTCTTCCTTGGCTATTCTGCCTGCCGAGCGTGCTGTAAATGCCCATGCACTTCTTTCGTGTCGTCTTACAGATCCGTCTGAATAGATGACTGCATCTTTCTCATCGGTGTTATCGCAGATGAGACCGTTGACCTCAGCATTAACCACGACCGGGTTCTGTTCCCTACTTTTCCTGTTTTTTAGCTATAAGATTCATCATCATGTGCCATACCGGTTGGCGTAGGCGACCATATTATTCTACATTCTTATATCTACAGTGCATCGTATCAGTTCTGTTGTTGACTGTTTTCCATGCCATGACTCCAAGTAAAAGTAAAGAGCCTCGTCACGCCAAGTGGCGTATAGGGAATATGGTGTTAGTGACCATAAATTTTATAGACCTTCAGCACATGATTTTTGGGGTAATGCGGTCGGTATTACGCCCGTGCCGCTTTACTTTCCCTGAAAAAAATCCGGTACACATTTAAAGCTGGGTGAACCCGGAAGCCGTCGATTGGGATCGAACCCTACCTCTTGTCCTTTTCACTAACCACTGAGCTATCGCGGCTCCCCCATGACACCAAGCTATCTAGTATTTTCTTTCTTTGTCGTCCGCGATCTCTCTTTTCTTGTATTTTGCCAGTTGTAGTCATAGTTGACTAGTGGCCTCCGTCAGTCATAGTTGACTAGTGGCCTCCGTCAGTCATAGTTGACTATAGTAGCCTCCGTCAGTCATAGTTGACTAGTGGCCTCCGTCAGTCATAGTTGACTATAGTAGCCTCCGTCAGTCATAGTTGACTAGTGGCCTCCGTCAGTCATGGTTGACTATGGATTTTTCAGCGCCCCTAGAAGTGTTATTTTTTCTTTCCTTTCGCCGTGTATTCTCTTTCTCTATGAATCTGTCTGTTTCTTCTTTGAGTTGGAGCTTTAGATTGATTCTGGAGTCTCCTTTCCAGGGCGCGAGTTTGGGTAGAAATAGAAAGAGACAAGTTGTTGTCCATACAACATGTCTTGAATTTGAATTACTTAACTGTCAAGTTGTATGTACTGGATCAATAAAGCGGCACAGGCGTAATGCCGACCACATTACCCAAAAAATCATGGTCACTATAATACCATATTCCCTATACGCCACGTAGCGTCACGGGGCTCTTTAATTTTTTTTATTTTTACTTCACAACCCACAAGGATGATCAAGTTAACCTAGCAGCCTTCGATCGCTGTTTGAACCCGACCATCATGCCCCCAGAAGACACGTTCACCAGCCTCCGCTCTGATGCGGTTACCATATCTATCAGCTTTTATTAGATTAGTCTGTAGCCGACAACAACAATTGCTGATCAAATCTACAAATGTAATTATAATCATCACTATGATGGAAGTAAAGAATTGTGACACCGTGACCTTTTCAGGCATGTCGTAAGAGGCGACAAAGGAGGTTGATCGATGGCTTAACAAGCTGTCATTGTAAAAAGTATTATTATGGGAACAACGCCATATATTTTTTAGAGCAGTGATCTCTGCAATATGTGCCACTTTGGCACACAAGGTTTCTGTTTTTGAGATTGTGGTTCTGCCCTGTGTGCCGTCTTCGGCTCGAAAAGACAATAGATAGATATGTAACATAACTTTTAGCGTAGGAGATTTTATTCTTCCACAGTGCATCGTATCAATTCTGTTGGCTGTTTACCATGCCACGACAACAAACTTATCAGTATTTTCTCTCTTATGCTGTCCGCGATCTCTCTTGCCATGTATTTTACCAGTTGTAACCAAGTATTCTAACTTTCCTCTTCTCATGATGTGACCGAAAAATGTCGATTGTTTCTTTCTGATGTTTTTATGAGCTATCTTTTTTGTGTTGGCCGCTTTCATAATGTCCTCTTTACATTTTTTAGTTGTCCAGGGAACTCTTGATATTATTCTAACAAATCCCATCTCTGATGCCTCTAATCGTCTTTTTCATTTCTTTGTCTACTATCCATGATTCGCTTCCATTGGTCAGAATTGGCTCTCTAGCACAGATGAATTATCTTTCTCACTTCTATTGGCAAAGACTTTTGCACAAGATAGTTTTCATTTTCGTCTATGCTACATTGGACTGTGCTATTTAGATTTTTTTTATCTGGTGTATCTTCATCATGGACATCAAGGACAGTAGACAAACAAATGAAAAGACGATTAGAGGCCACGGAGATGGGATTTCTCAGAAGAATGTTGAAAGTTCCCTGGACAGCTAAAAAGACCAATGAGGAAGTTCTCAAAGAGGCCAACGCTAAAAGGGAACTACTAAAAACATCAGAACGAAACAATCAACATTTTTCGGGCACATCATGAGAAGAGGAAAGTTAGAATACTTGGTTATAACTGGCAAAATAAAAGGAAAGAGAGATCGCGGACAACAAAGAGAGAAAATGCTGGATAGCTTAATGCCATGACATGGAAAACGGTCAACAACAGAACTGATACGAGGCACTGTAGATAGAAGATTTAGGAAAGACATGATCGCCTATGCCAACCGGTATGGCACATGTTGATGATGATGGTGCAATTTCCGTCTGATGTTATTATTGTCCCCAAGTTTTGGAGGCTCTGCACTTGTTTCAAATTTGTCCTGTTTATTTTTATGCTGCGTAAAAAAGTAAAGTACCCCCGTCACGCCAAGTGGCGTATAGGGAAATATGGTGTTAGTGACCCTATATTTTACAGACCTTCAGCACATGATTTTTGGGTAATGTGGTCGGTATTACGCCCGTGCTGCTTTACTTTCAAGAAAAAAATCCGGTACCCATTTAAGGCTGGGTGAACCCGGAAGCCGTCGGTTGAGATCGAACCCTACCCCTTGTCCGTTGTAGTCCAGTTCACTAACCACTGAGCTATCGCGGCTCCCTTTTATGCTGCGTGATAGTGATGATTGTCTCTTCTTCACTAAATATATAATTCTATAATTTGACAAAATTACCTCTTTCTCTTGTTTCCTTCCTCCACCTTTTCTCCCCCTCTTCTTTTCCACGTCTCCATCTCTTATTTTTTATTATATTCTTCTCTCTTCCCTTCCTCCTATTAGTTTATTATCTTCGCCTGTCATCTTTTTTTTTTGTTCTCTTCATATTTCTCTCTTCCGTTACCTCTTCTCTGTTGTTTCTAATCTTCTCACTTCATTTTCTTCCACATTTTTCTTTCTTTGTTTTCATCATTTTTCCTATCCATCTTCTTTTTCTCTTCATCTTTTCATTGATTCTTCTTCTGCCTTTTCTCCCCTTAGTTCGCTGCATAAATAGTTTTTTATTTTTATTTTTACCTTTTGTCGTGTTTGTATCCATTAACCCGACGCGTCAAAACTTTTATGCAAAAAAAAAACAAGTTCATTGCGATTTATTTGGGTGGGATGGGGTGGTGAGGAAGGGACGGTTAATTTTCATTTGTTTCTAAGGAGTGCAAAGTTAAACCTATATGGGGTTTTCACCATCTCATTTATAACGCGTTGAACGACTAATTCAAGACTTGCCCGCTTTCTAACACTGTCTTACGATCATTTTGCTTTTGTCTGTCACATGTTTTTTTTTTTTTTTTTTTTTCGCCCATTCATCGTTTCCTGCAAAATAACTTGTATTATACCCGGTGTGCAGGATATATGGTCACACATTCTGAGTTTGCGTTCTTTTCATGGTATTCGTACGAATCTGTGTAAATCATTATGATTGATTTTAAAATAAAGAAATGAGTTCACTGCAATTCAGATATACATAATAATGCACAATTCCTCTAAGTAGACAACGAAGGGTATACAAACTGGTGACTTCCGTGACACACGTGTTGTGCTACATCTCAGTCTCCCCATCATACATGATGTGCTACACGTTCTGACTTCAGTTTAAATTACTGAATTATGAGGCTGGTAGGCGTAAATGCAATCGCATTCTCCAAAGGATGTATAATCAATGCATACACCATTTCCTCATGAAATATAATTGTTTTTTTTTTTAAACAAACCACATAATTCTACTGTTTGAAAAATTGTTTTGAAAAAAATTAATTGTTGACAGTGGTAGTAAGAAAAAAAAAGTCCCTAAAAATTGAGCCATGTTTGACACATGAAGGTGAATTGATGCATCAAAGCTTGTCAATTCATTGGACAGCTATCACCACTATTGTCCAACAAGGAAATAGCTCTAGAGGAAAAACGGGCACTGTATAATACAATCTTCATCCCTACGTTGTGCTACTAATGCCAGTCCTGGGCCCTAGATGTAGGAACAATAAGAAAAATAACCTCTACTGAGATTTAATGTGTCAGACGAATGACACGAAACAGTCTGAGAGATAAGATCAGAAATGAAGAACTGAAAAAAGCTAGGACTAGCCCCCGCCATAGAATATATTTAAAAAAAACAACAGATACAATGGTTTGACCACGTGACAAGGCAAAGTAATTAAAACACAACGAGCCCTCAATAAACGTTGCGAGAACACCATATCCAAGGGTCGACCACGAAAAAGATGAATTGACGGATTGTTAGAAACGCTATGAAACATAACAGCAGCAGGAGCGAACAGAAGAGTAAAAGACCGTAAATTATATCTCCCCTCAACGCTGAAAGGCAAATGAGGAAGGAAAGAAGAAGAAGGTGAATTGTGGACAATCAGAAATTAGGCAAGAAAATCGCTTAATTTTTACAGAAATGTTTTACATAAAAAATGTTGAGAATATCATTAGCAGTTGTTTTTTTTTTTTTTTTTTTTTTTTTTTTTTTTTTTTAACAAAGAATCAAGAACGCTCTAAATAAAATGAAAACAAAAATGAAAGAAAACTTATTACCAAATATTTACATAAATCAGTCGCAATTTTTGACTATGTAATGAGAAGAGATCAGTTGGAATACAATGCGACAATTGAAAAGAGAGAGAGAGAAGCGAGACAGAGAAAATATAGAGAGTTTAGGCAGCGTATAAGAGTATCATCATCAAGTACCGTGTCTACTGGCGTAGGTGATCATGTCTCTCAACAACTTTCGATCTCGACAGTTATTTATCATTTCTGTTGTTGACCTACTGCCAAACCATTCTCTTAATCTGTCTGGTATCTTTTCTCTTTGCTTCCCTCTATCTCTTCGTTCCCTCAATTTGTCCAGTTGTTACAATATATTCCAGATGTTCCTATCTCATGACATGGCCAAAAATGATTGTTTCTTCCTAATGTTGGAAATTAGCGCTCTTTTTGGTTAGGCCTCTTTCAGAACGTTTTCATTACTCTTCTTAGCTGTTCACGGTACTCTCAACATTTTTCTGTAAAACCACAAGTCTACAGACTCCAGTTATCTTATTGTTGTATATTGTCCATGATTCACATCCATATGTTAAGACTGGCTCTAAATAACATTTATGAACTCTTTTCCTTGTTTCTATTGCCAACAATGGATTGAACAGTATCTTCCTCATTTTGTGGAAAGCTGCCTTTTGCCTGCGGTATTCTGTATTTCACATTTGTTATACATCTACCACTTGAAGTTAACAATGTTCCCAGATAATTAAATTCATTTACCTGTTTTAATACTGTTTAATTTGTCTTTATTGTGTACTGCAGTGATGTCTTTTTCTCTGTTGTTTCCATTACTTTTGTCTTTTTGCTATTAAGACTGAATACTTTATTTTTGCTTTCTCTCACTATAATGTTTAATATTTCTTGTAACTCATTTTCACTCTTAGCAATTAAGACTGTATCATTAGCATACCTTAGATTATATATATTATGACCTCTGATTGTTCTTCCAGGCATGTCCCTTTTGGATCTTAAAATAATCTCACTATACATACCTAACAAATCTCGTGACAGTCCACAACCTTGCCTAACACCCTGTTTTTTTTTTTTTTTTTTGAAACACTCCTAATTGATTTCTAGTTCTTATGGCCGTTGTTTGTTGTACACGTTCTTTATTATTCTTAGATCTTTGCTGTCTACCTTTATGCCGACATAAGAGATTAGCGCAGTAGGAAGTCAACAACAGATTTAGTAAATAATGCAAAAACAAAAAATTGGAGAGATGATATGTCGGCACAAGTAACTAGTTTGAGACAAATATTCATCATCATCTTGTGCTGTCTCGGCATCGAAGATTGCCTACCGCAGCATTTCACTCTCTTTTACCTTGATAGCACACGCTGTAATGTATTTTCTTGTCCGTGTCCTGATGTTGCTGGTCCACTCTTGTCTTTGTCTACCTTTATCTAGCTTATTTTGTGTTTTTCCCACCAAAATCAAGTTCGTTGTGAGGTAAAGATTGCACGCATTCATAAGATGAGTTTACACCGGAATGCTTAAATCAATCTCCTTGCAATAAGAGTTACAAATCTCAGTATTTAAATCTTCTATTTAGAAGAACAATATACACGAATTGAAAAAGAGAGTCCATTCTAAATTCAGTAATTATAAGACCATGTTTTGAAAATAGGTATCAGCAGAATTAAGTTCAATAATCTATGCATCTTTAGTTGTTATTGACTTATAAGTGGTCCAGTATATTTTATTATAAGTGACTGTGATTGTCAACGGTCATGTCAGTCATGCCAAAAACTGCATCGTGTCAGCTTGTGTGTTTGCAGAAGACTCATGATGCGATAGATCTTCCAGATGGAGAGACTGTTATTATCGGTCGTAGTCCCCTGACACAAATTAAAGATCCACAGTGTTCACGAAATCAACTTGAGCTGGTAGCAGATTGGAAGAATCGTACTGTGCGCGTGTTGCAGAAGGGTCCAAATCCATCGGCTATTGATGGTGCAGACATTGGTCAAGATAGTGCTGCCACAATGGCGATTGATTCAACCCTTTTCGTTCTGTCACGCCTGTATCCTCACAAAGTTGTATTTCAGCCTATCCGTGACAGCAAGACTGATAAACAAAGCCACAGCTCAAGTGTGGATAGGTCTAGGTCTAAAGAAGAAAAGATGGAGGGAAGTAAAAAGACGACAGCATCACCTTTGACGACATCATCACCTTTGCAGGCCACTTCATCTGCAGATAAGAAAACAAAAGAAAGAGCTAGGGATACAGACACAAATTCAAAAGAAAGTGTTGCAAAGTCTTCTTCTAAACGTTCTAATGCTGGTACAAATGATCAACAGCCTGTTACGAAAAAGATGAAGACTGAAGGTTTTGTGGAACACAAAGTTAGTCATAGTGAAATTAAAAATGGAGGACGTGGCAAGTCTGATTTAGAAGTGCATGTTGCTGCAAAACATCATAGCAGTGATACATCTAAACCTTCTAAAGTTAAAGAAGATAGTAATAAAACTTCAGCAAAATATAAAGCTACAGACAGAACTCCTGAAAACACTCATAAGAACAAAACAGTGGAAACTGATGATGATGATAAACACTTAGAACAAGTAAAATCAAAGTTGAATCAACTCAAACAAGATGCTGCAAGTGAACAGGCAAAACTTCATAATAAAAATAATCCCAAGAACACAGAAAGGATCCCAGCTCAAGTATCATCAGTGTCTCCACATTCCACATCATCTGTCTTGAAAACATCTTCACAATCTTTACCAAATTCTCTCAAAAAGGTGCCATTTTCTCCATTACCAACTGCATGTGATAAATCCTCCTGGGACTACCATGTGGACCATTATGTTTTTACTCCAAAAGGAATTATGGCTAGTAATAAAATTGCAGCATTTGACCTTGATGGTACAATCATCATAACAAAGTCTGGAAAAACATTCCCAGAGGGTACTGATGACTGGAAAATTTTCATGCCGGAAACTTTCCATAAATTGAAGCAATTGTGTGCAGAAAAATTCAAGATAGTTTTCTTTACCAACCAACTTAATGTAGCTAAAGGCAAAACAAAAATAGAAGATTTAATTAATAAAATACAAAATATTGTAACAAAGTTGCAAGTTCCAATTCAAGTATTCATAGCTACTCATGAAGGCAGATACAGAAAACCTATGACTGGCATGTGGGAAAAACTTGTGAGTGACTACAATGATGGAGTGCATATTGACCTTAAGACTAGTTTTTATGTAGGAGATGCTGCAGGTCGACAGGCTAACTGGGCCCCAAAGAAAAAGAAAGACTTTTCCTGTAGTGACCGTCTCTTTGCCTTGAACATTGGTATAACTTTCAAAACGCCTGAAGAGTATTTTCAAAATCAGAAGCCAGCTTCATTTAAAATGCCAGAATTTGATCCTAGAAAACTTAGCTCTGATGCTAAACTGCTGTCAGGAGATAGCAAAATTATATCTAAGTCAAAGGAGGTCATTATTCTTGTTGGACTTCCAGCCAGTGGGAAATCTCATTTTGCTGAAAATGTGCTGGCTCCAAAAATGTACAAGATCATTAGCCGAGACTCCCTTGGTTCATGGCAGAAATGTGTTAAAAGAGCTGGTGAAATTTTAGTTAACTCCAGCATAGTTATAGACAACACAAATTTATCCAGAGAAGAACGAGCACGATATGTAGAATGTGCTAAGAAGGCTAATGTTCCTTGTAGATGTTTTGTATTTACCACTACAGTTGAGCATTGTAGACATAATGAAAGGTTTAGACAGATGACATCCAAGTCTCATGAGAAGATAAATGAGATAATTTTTAATCAGAACAAAAAGCGGTTTGAAGAGCCAAACATGAATGAAGGATTCATAGACATTGTCAATGTTAATTTTGTGCCCCACTTTTCATCAGACAAGGATTATGCAGATTACAGAAAGTTTTTGTTGGAGAAGTAATGAGGAAATGTGTTGCTCAGGATTTCAGGTTTATCATGTGTATCTTAGAATGTAAAGCTTAGAATTTGTTGCACAAAATGTAAGTCTTAAAATATGTAGCTCAGATTGTAAGGCTTGTAATGTTCAGCTCAGAATGTAAAGTTTAGAATGTGTAGCTCAGAATCTAAGGCTTATATAAAGAAAGATATAATTTCTCAATTGTTTTTCATTAAGAACTATAGAAAATATTTTCATAACATTATATGAGCATGTAGTGGGGTGCAACGTACAATTACTATCGCCTTCTTACCAGCTTTACTGCAGCACTGCAATTATTTGCCTGTTCCTTCATAACATTGTAGCATTATGATGCCGTATACCACAAAGAATACAGAAACTGAAACAACCACAAGGAAATCAGCTGTAAAATATGCCTTCCATTCATTACCAACACTTGTCTAAGCTACATTTGATGTTATATTCAAATTGATCAACTTCATGAAATATATATTTTATACCTCATGATGATTCAAAAAGTAATGTCTAAGCATTGAAAGTTGAGTGCATTTGCAATCTTTTGTCTTATTGGTAGATTGTAAAATAATAACAATCTTGTTACACCATAACATATTTGCAATATTCTATCTTATTTGTGTACGCTGTAAAACAGTAACAATCTTGTATTTCTTTAGTACATTGTCAAACATTTGCACTCTTTTGTCTTGCTGGTACACTATAAAATAAAAGCAATCTTTTGTCTTTTTGGCACGCATAAAACATTTTCATTCATTTGTATTGTTGATATCATACAATATTTACAATTTTAAAAAAATCGTGTTATTGAAACATTTGCAGTGTTTTTGCTAGTAAACTCTATAGAAGTCTCTCTTTTAACATCTCTATCTTGATGCTTCTTCCCTATCTATAAATATGTGATCCTCTTAATTATTTTTTGTCAACCACTCTCTAGTATTGTTTCTAAGTTTCATTCTATCTAAATACTTATTTCTGATATCATGTTTTTTTTTTTAATTCATATGTTTCTTTCATTTATTTTAAAAAGACTTAAAATGTTTTTTTTTTTGTGTGCCTCAAAACATGCTTTCAGTACAGGAACAACATTTATTTTGCTATTTTTAACTTTTCTTGCACATACAAGAACACAATCATAGAATTAAATTCTCTCCATGTTTTTCTATATTGACACCATTGTGTTTGAATGGTTAGTGTTCTTTTTACTGCCATGAAAGTTCTGGATTCATTTCCAAGATATGATACATTAAAAAAAAAACAATGTGGCTTCATGATTCACCAAGCCTCAGAAAATTAGTTTGAGATATTTTATTTTTTATTGAAAAGAAAACAGCCTGGCATGATACTCACCTCATCACCTATAAAATATGGGGGTCATTAAAATTATATAGTACTAACACCATATTTTCCATATACATTAAAGCATAAAGGGAACCCATATTTATGTTTTTCTCTTTTCTACATTGATCTTCCCAGTCCACGCCCTTCTACTTCCATAAGTACATTTCTAACTCACACTTCTATGTATTTCCCAGTTTTCGTTTCTTTCTGTTTTCTTGTAGGTTTCAAAAGAAAACAAATTTAACACCCACTGCAGCATGATCAAGTTACAGTTGACAGTTGTTATTACTGGAGAGTTCTTTCTCACAGTTGTTTATGGAACAAAACATCTCACATTGTTTAACTAACTATATTACATAATTTCATGGATGTCACAGATTAAATCACATTAAGTGTATCCAGATTCTTAACAGTGTTGAAGAAGCAGTAGCATTCAGAAGTATAATTACTTGGCCAGTTCTTTCTCTATATTTTGTTAAAATAAAATGAAATCATTCCATGCACAAACTATTTTTAAAGATATTGGAAACCATAACTGATTTATGCCTTGATCAAAATCATTGTCTTCCTCTTCTTCTACCTTTCAGCTCCTTGTGGAGCATAGGTCTTCAACAAACACTTTCCAAGTCATTCTGTTTCTTGCCATTCTTTTAAGATCATTCCATGACTTCCCCATCATCTTCATCTCTGCTTCCATCTGTCTTCTCCAAGAATTCTTTTATTCTTTTCTTTGACTTGTGCCCATGTTTGTGAAGTTTTTTTGGTTTATTTTTTTTACAATACGGGATGGCCAGTCCCATGCCCAACCCCAACCCTCCTTAGTCGCCTCTTATGAACATGCCTGGTAGGGAACAGCACCACTATTCTTTACTCCTCTTTGGGGCCCCGGAAGCGCATGATCAAAAATCATTAATGTGGGATGCATAAATAATGAATGAAATAGATGAAAAGGATGGAAATCAAAGGAAATATGTCAAATCAGTGTTTATAATAGCTAAGAAATATAGGGATTCAACAATATGGCAGTCAGAAAAATACATTCTTTCTAATAAGGTGGTATTGTAATACCAGTAGCAAGAAATCATTGAGAAAATCAAGCTTCAGTAGTGATAGAAGTGAAGAGAATTTGATGGCAATGTATATACATATGTTAAGAAATCCAACTGAAAATGTTCTGAAGTAGGCTTTGTTTTGAAATACATAGGAACACAGAAATAGGGGAAGGTAGAAATTCACTAGGCATGTCGTAAGAGGTGACTAAGGAGATTGATCGATGGCTTGACAAGCTGTCATTGTAAAAAAAATATTGTTATGAAAACAGAACCATAGATTTTAGAAGCAGTGATCTCTGCAATATGTGCCATTTTGGCATGCAAGGTTTCGGTTTTTTGAGATTGTAGTTCTGCCCTATGTGCCGTCTTCGGTTCGAAAGGACAATAGATAGATAGATAGAAATTCACTGAGAAAATACTTAATAACAGATAATAAGAGTATTGGAGGGTATCATCATCATCAAGTACCGGGCCTACTGGCGTAGGTGATAATGTCTCTCCACAACTTTCAATCTCGACAGTTATTTATCATTTCTGTTGTTGACCTTCTGCCAAGCCATTCTCTTAAGCTGTCTCGTATTTTTTCTCTTTGCTTCCCTCTATCTCTTCGTCCCTCAATTTTCCCAGTTATTACAATATATTCCAGTTGTTCTCTTCTCATGACATGGCCAAAAAATGATGATTGTTTCTTCCTAATATTGGAAATTATCTCTCTTCTTGCTTTGACCTCTTTCAGAACATTTTCATTACTCTTCTTAGCTGTCCATGCTATTACTGGAGAGTATAATAGTGCTGTAATATTAATCTATGATAGAACAGTTTTGGAAGGTTTATTAAACATCTGTGCCTAAAGTGTGTTTGAAAGTTAATGATGATGAATCATGTTCTATGCCTTGGTGTATTATGTAAGACTATAGATGTTCCACATATTTGCCTTTAAATGTATTCTAGTATAATTTCATTCATATTCCTTTAATTATATTTTTTATTAATTACAAATATTTTACTTTGAGGAGCATTTGTTGCACTGGGCAATATATGGAAATCCAAAGAAATTAAGTTAAATACAAAAATGGGAAACATGGAAAACCAAAAAAATGACAATCATGAAGATACAGACCTTCATTAATGGCTGCTTACGCAGAATAAAAGGAAGGAAATGGTGAGACAAAATCACTAACATAGAATTATGGAAATGTACCAGTCAAATACCAGTGGATTAAGAGATATAGTGAAGATGATGGCGCTGGATAGGACACATACTGCGGAAGTCAGCTGAGAGTATTACACAGAAGGCTCTTTTTTAGAATCTCCTAGGAAAAAAGACAAAGTGGAAGACCAAAATATTCTTAGAGAAGACACATGGAAGCAGAGATAAAGATGATGGGGAAGACATGGAATGATCTTAAAAGAATGGCAAAAACAGAAAGGCTTGGAAAAGTGTAGAAGACCTATGCTCCACAGGGAGCTGAAAGGTAGAAGAAGAAGAAGATAATCCTTTCAGGTTTTCATTATTTTCAATCAAGCTCTGATCTTTTAAGGACTGCTGTAGTGAAGGTGTTTTCCTTTTTTTGACCCAACTCATGCAACTCATCATCATTGCAGTTTGTGGATGAGGATTTACCTTATCTTTTCAGACGATCTCATTTAAGTTGGCTGAATTGCCTTTTTCAAAACTACTGAGTGAAAATAGAGTAGGTTCTTGTTCATCTGTGCTTCCCTGACTACTTATAAGCTCTTGTTTCAGGTCTCAGGTTTCATCCTTCAAACTAATGTTCATATTAAAGCTTCGTATCACTCATTGGTCATTATAAACTGTTCTTGGTAGACCCTATGTTCCCATGCAACAATTGTTGATTGTTCCATTCTGGATCCTTAAGGGATCAAGTTTCAAAAGCCCTTTATATACCTGCTCAATGAGTTAGGGAAGGTAATTAATAGCATAGAAAAGCACTAGCCACATCACTTCCAAAAGCTGTGGTCCAGTATATAGGAATTTAATATTTCTACAACATCATAATACTGTCATGGACATCCTTTACTTTAACACAAGCACAAGCAACAGTTACTTTGTCATTATATATGCATTACCTACAAAGATTTGTGAAATGAAAAGTTCATTGAAAAGTGTACTTCTTTTAAATAGCAAAGAAATAATTGGAAATGATCATTCACAAATTGTCTAGTTCTGT
Source organism: Megaustenia siamemsis (assembly GCA_032433765.1). Taxonomy (NCBI): domain Eukaryota; kingdom Metazoa; phylum Mollusca; class Gastropoda; order Stylommatophora; family Ariophantidae; genus Megaustenia; species Megaustenia siamemsis. Next base: position 46,158,357 of record JAVIAB010000156.1, read on the forward strand.
ATTCTGCATTTGCTCATCCGTTACTCCTTTTTTTTTTTTTTATAGGGAGATTAAGTAAGCGTTCTGTACGACTGTGGTGGGTAGAGTCATTGCAGAAGTCAAAAATATGTAAGGTCACGTCCCAGGACATGCGGGAGTACGGGGAAATGAAAGAATGGACAGGTTGGCTAGCTACACTATTGTTGAGGACGGTCAACCACTGGATCAGGCGGACATCATCAATGCCCTCCGGGAAGTGGGAAGGACACAGGACTTCGATAACAATGAGTCCATGTCACTCTTTCAGATGAAAGAGTTGGGAGTTGAGTTGAGCACAGCCAGAAATGAGAAACTTAGTGGGCGTGTAAGAAGACTAATCAACCAACACAGAATTGGAGTCGTCAGTAGCTGGACACTGCGAGACTTGCTGAGGAGGGGATCTGAGCACTTATGCACATGTTTGGAGTGCAATGATGATGACCCGCAAATAACTCAAGTAAGCGTAGATGTGGTGTGTTGAACTCCACACATTTCAACCCAACACATCAGATTCAGTATGGTTTTTTTGAATATTGTGTTTTCCCTTCTTAGCCAGACTGGTTATCTCTATTTCCAAGCCCATCATGGAGTAGGTTCTTGATCAGTTAAGTTCAGTGGTTTTGTTGCAATACTTTAATTTGAAGTCAGTAATGGTGATGACGTTCAGCTCATAAGCTGTCTGGTATCTTGGCTCCCTGATTTTTATTGATAAATTAAAGGAAAAAATCTATCTACTCTAACATATTCATATTATTTAATGTATATATTAATGTTTCATAATTCATGTCTTTTCAATAACAATTAACTTTCAGTTCATGTCTTTTCAATAACAATTAACTTTCAGTTCATGTCTTTTCAATAAAAATTAACTTTCAATTCATGTCTTTTCTATAACAATTAACTTTCAGTTCATGTCTTTTCTATAACAATTAACTTTTAGTTTCTTTACGTTATCTTATGTCCAAGAATAGAGATGAATGGAGAGACCTTGTCTATTGCTTGTGCTTTGAATTAGAGGTCTAAAGGGCTTTAATTGCTTGATTTTTTATAACAAACATTAAATAACATAAATAATTATCTACTGATTGTGAAGAGATAATTTTAGTCAAATATATAAACATTTTGATACACAAATTACAATTAATTCATTATTACTTGACTAATGTTTATGTTTTGAGTCACAATAGTTGTTTCTTTTTTCTTGTCATTATATCTGTTGTGCTTATTCCATTATGCCTTCTGTATTGTTTGTGGGTGATGCATGTTTTTCTTGATGTGTAAGGTTGTTATAATTAAAAGGTGTAAACCAAAAATGATCAACTTGAAACATGAAATGTATAAATAGAAATAAAGTGATAAATCAACCAAATTACCACTTTTGACATTGAAGCATATTTTGTGTCTTGATTGTGTCTCAATTATGCTAACTTAGTATTTTATAGTATTTTATTTTATTATGCTTAATTATACTAACTTAGTATTTTATAGTATTTTATTTTATTATGCTTAATTATACTAACTTAGTATTTTATAGTATTTTATTTTATTATGCTTAATTATACTAACTTAGTATTTTATAGTATTTTATTTTATTATGCTTAATTATGCTAACTTAGTATTTTATAGTATTTTATTTTATTATGCTTAATTATACTAACTTAGTATTTTATAGTATTTTATTTTATTATTAACAAATCTATGTCAATAGAAATCAGAAAGAGAGTTCATCGGTGCTATATAGAACCAATTCTGACCTATGGAAGTGAATCATGGACAGTAGACAAACAAATGAAAAGACGATTAGAGGCCACAGAGATGGGATTTCTCAGAAGAATGTTGAAAGTTCCCTGGACAGCTAAAAAGACTAATGATAGGAAGTTCTCAAAAGGTCAACACAAAAAGGGAACTCCTAAAAAACATCAGAAAGAAGCAATCAACATTTTTCGGACACATCATGAGAAGAGGAAAGTTGGAATACTTGGTTAAACTGGCAAAATAAAAGGAATGAGAGACCGCAGACGACAAAGAGAGAAAACACTGGATAGCTTGATGTCATGGCATGGAAAACAGTCAACAACAGAACTGATACGATGCACTGTAGATGGAAGATTGTGGAAGGACATGATCGCCTACGCCGACCGGTATGGCACATGATGATGATGAGTATTTTATTATAAATATGGGAAAAAACATTTTACATTTTTTAAAATAGTTTTTTTGTCATTAGCTTGTAAGAATATAAGCACTGCAGACAAACCCATAAGTGGTCATTCTTTTTAATTGTGCATTTATTTACATTTCTATCTATTGACCTTTCGAGCCGTAGCCGGCCCATAGGGCGTAGACCAAGATACACCTTCTCCTATCTGAATTTTTATTTCTAGCTGTTTTCAATTCTTTTAAAGATATTTTATCAAATCTCGCCATTTGTCTCTGTTCTGTGCAAGCAACTCTATCTCATTGAGGGAGCCGAATCTTGCTGCTCTTGCCTCTCTCATCAATGTTCTTCTCAGTGTCTCCCTGGGTCTTCCTCTTTTTCCCTTACCTGTTGTTTCCCATATGAGGGCTTGCTTTGCTATTCGGTTGTTATCTCTTCTCATCACATGTCCAACATATGACCATCATCTTTTCTTTATTACTGAAGATATTAGTGGTTGATTGACGATTTCTCTAATTTCCTCGTTTGTTTTTAATTCGTTCCACGCAATACCAAGTATTTTCCTTAGACATTTATTTTCTACTAATTTACATTTACATATTTATAAAAAAAAAGAAAAACGCTATAAAATGTGTTGGTCACACTTTTTGCTTTGACTGATCAAAGCCGCAGAGAAAAAAAAGAAAACAATTATGTGTAAGGACAGCTTTTGTAAATGTAAATTATATTTCAATTGCTTCTCACATGTCACTATCTCTTTATGGTTATGGTTAGCCGAAGGCCCCAGTATCACTACAAACAAATTAAAATCCATAATTGCTAAACCGCTCATCAGAATGAAAACTTATCTCATTGAGGGACCCAAACAAAGAAAGGCAGCTGCAGTCCCCATCATAGCAGGTACAGCACACGCCAAAAGACATAAGGCCAAGCGGCACCGAAAGTGAACACAGCTGAACTGTCCTATGTCATATGATATCATAATACATCATAAGCAATTGAAATATTGAAACATGATCCGAATGAAAAACATGGTTCACGATATGCACAGAGCACTGAACTCAGTAGCTCCGGACTTGGAATATGAGGAAACTGCAACAAGGAACACTTTCCAGACTGAACCTCAACAGTTCCAGCTGCCTATTCGCCATATTGATCTGAAGTCAGCTCTTTACATAGAGCTTGATTTTACAATCCTGTGGGTTTATACATGCCATCATTAGTTTTCATTAATTAACTTTAGTACATATCTGTATTTATAATTCTCCCATGTTTATGGTTTTGAAATGAATCATTTAGCAAATTTGTAGAATTTAATGCTTAATTTAATGATATTTGTTCATAGTAACTGGCTAGATAAATAAGAGGACAAATGGTCATAAGTTTTGAGATGTACAATCTGTTGAAAATTAAAACTGCCTAAACTCAATGTAAATATATTTTCTTTGGATTATATATATATATATATATATATATATATATATATATATATATATATATATATATATATATATATATATATATAAAATTTATGAGTATGTGAAAGATTGAAATCCACCCAGACTTTACAGAGGAAATTAAATGCCCTTGAAAACAAAAGTCTTTTTAGGATTTCAAACATAAGCTTGAAAGAATACATTTCAAATTAACAGATAAGAGAGGAATCTAAACAAGAATACATTCCTAGCTTTGTAAGAAGAAGATGTTGGAAATACAATGGTCAAGTGCTCAAAATGAATGAAAAAAAGAGTTCCCCATCAGGCATTCATGTGGAATAGAAAATAAGACACTGAGAGAATCACTACACAGAATAATTACTAAAGAAGGCTCAACCACGGGACTATGAAACGACCAAGACATACAAGAACTGGCAACAAATCGTAATTTGTGGAGAATTATGATCCCTGCTCCATGTGCTGTCTTCAGCCTAACAGGAAAATGAATAATGAATAAATATAAGAGTGATACACTAACTATTAAGTTGTCTTCAATTTGGTTTGATTCTAACCTAATTCTTGATTTCTCAGAAGCTGTCATGTTATCTTCAAATCTCACTTTTGAGTCTTCTAGATGTCCATGTATGCTGATGATACAGTCTTAATTGCTAAGAGTGAAAATGAGTTACAAGAAATATTAGACATTATAGTGAAAGAAAGCAAAAATAAAGGACTCAGCCTTAGTAGCAGAAAGACAGAAGTAATGGTATGAACAAAGAAAAAGACATCACCTCTATGCAAAATAAAGACAAGTGGAACAATATTAAAACAGGTAAATGAATTTAAATATTTGGGAACTTTGTTAACCGCAAATGGAAGATGTACAACAGAGTTGAGATGCAGAATGGCGCAGACAAAAGCAGCTTCCCACAAAATGAGGAAGATAATATGCAATCCATTTTTGACATTAGAAACAAGAAAAAGAGTTCTTAAATATAAAGTAGAGCCAGTCTTAACATATGGATGTGAATCATGGACAATAACACAATAGACAAGAAAATCACTGGAGTCTGTAGAACTGTGGTTTACAGAAGAATGTTGAGAGTACCATGGACAGCTAAGAAGAGTAATGAAGATGTTCTGAGAGAGGTCAAAGCAAAAAAAGAGCTAATTTCCAATATTAGGAAGATATAAAAATAATTTTTTGGTCATGAAATGAGAAGAGAACAGCTGGAATATATTGTAACAACTGTGAAAATTGAGGGATGAAGAGATAGAGGGAAGCAAAGAGAAAAGAAACCAGACAGCTTAAGATAATGGCTTGGCAGAAGGTCAACAACAGAAATGATAAATAACTGTCGAGACCGAAAGTTGTGGAGAGACATGATCACCTACGCCAGCAGGCCGGGTACTTGATGATGATGAGATGTCCATTTTATTATTTTTGACTCACTAAATTCTTTGATGGCCAATCTGTATCCATTATTTAAGTATCTTGGTATGAGGCATTCTGTTGCTTAGTGTCAAAGTCTATAGAATATTTGTATCAGTTTATAGCACTTTTTGTGTCTAAGTCTACAGCAATATTTGTGTCTTAGTTCTACAGCAATTTTTGTGTCTTAGTCTACAGCAATATTTGTGTCAAAGTCTACAGCAATATTTGTGTCTTAGTCTATAGCACTTTTTGTGTCAAAGTCTACAGCAATATTTGTGTCTTAGTCTATAGCACTTTTTGTGTCTAAGTCTACAGCAATATTTGTGTCTTAGTCTACAGCAATTTTTTGTGTCTTAGTCTACAGCAATATTTGTGTCAAAGTCTACAGCAATATTTGTGTCTTAGTCTATAGCACTTTTTGTGCCTAAGTCTACAGCAATATTTGTGTCTTAGTCTATAGCAATATTTGTGTCTTAGTCTATAGCACTTTTTGTGTCAAAGTCTACAGCAATATTTGTGTCTTAGTCTATAGCACTTTTTGTGTCTAAGTCTACAGCAATATTTGTGTCTTAGTCTACAGCAATTTTTGTGTCTTAGTCTACAGCAATATTTGTGTCAAAGTCTACAGCAATATTTGTGTCTTAGTCTATAGCACTTTTTGTGCCTAAGTCTACAGCAATATTTGTGTCTTAGTCTATAGCAATATTTGTGTCAAAGTCTACAGCAATATTTGTGCCTAAGTCTACAGCAATATTTGTGTCTTAGTCTACAGCAATATTTGTGTCAAAGTCTACAGCAATATTTGTGTCTTAGTCTATAGCACTTTTTGTGCCTAAGTCTACAGCAATATTTGTGTCTTAGTCTATAGCAATATTTGTGTCAAAGTCTACAACAATATTTGTGTCTTAGTCTACAGTAATATTTGTGACTTAGTCTACAGCAATATTTGTGTCTTAGTCTATAGCAATATTTGTGTCAAAGTCTACAGCAATATTTGTGTCTTAGTCTACAGTAATATTTGTGACTTAGTCTACAGTAATATTTGTGACTTAGTCTACAGTAATATTTGTGACTTAGTCTACAGCAATATTTGTGTCTTAGTCTATAGTAATATTTGTGTCTTAGTCTACAGTAATATTTGTGTCTTAGTCTACAGTAATATTTGTGACTTAGTCTACAGCAATATTTGTGACTTAGTCTACAGTAATATTTGTGACTTAGTCTACAGCAATATTTGTGACTTAGTCTACAGTAATATTTGTGTCTTAGTCTACAGTAATATTTGTGTCTTAATCTACAGTAATATTTGTGTCTTAGTCTACCGTAATATTTGTGTCAAAGTCTACAGTAATATTTGTGTCTTAGTCTACAATAATATTTGTGTCTTAGTCTACAGTAATATTTGTGTCTTAGTCACAGTAATATTTGTGTCTAAGTCTACAGTAATATTTGTGTCTAAGTCTACAGCAATATTTGTGTCTTAATCTACAGTAATATTTGTGTCTTAGTCTACAGTAATATTTGTGTCTAAGTCTACAGTAATATTTGTGCCTAAGTCTACAGTAATATTTGTGTCTAAGTCTACAGTAATATTTGTGTCTAAGTCTACACCAATATTTATGTCTAAGTCTACACCAATATTTGTGTCTTAGTCTACAGTAATATTTGTGTCTTAGTCTACAGCAATATTTGTGTCAAAGTCTACAGCAATATTTGTGTCTTAGTCTATAGCACTTTTTGTGTCAAAGTCTACAGCAATATTTGTGTCTTAGTCTATAGCACTTTTTGTGTCTAAGTCTACAGCAATATTTGTGTCTTAGTCTACAGCAATTTTTGTGTCTTAGTCTACAGCAATATTTGTGTCAAAGTCTACAGCAATATTTGTGTCTTAGTCTATAGCACTTTTTGTGCCTAAGTCTACAGCAATATTTGTGTCTTAGTCTATAGCAATATTTGTGTCTTAGTCTATAGCACTTTTTGTGTCAAAGTCTACAGCAATATTGTGTCTTAGTCTATAGCACTTTTTGTGTCTAAGTCTACAGCAATATTTGTGTCTTAGTCTACAGCAATTTTTTGTGTCTTAGTCTACAGCAATATTTGTGTCAAAGTCTACAGCAATATTTGTGTCTTAGTCTATAGCACTTTTTGTGCCTAAGTCTACAGCAATATTTGTGTCTTAGTCTATAGCAATATTTGTGTCAAAGTCTACAGCAATATTTGTGCCTAAGTCTACAGCAATATTTGTGTCTTAGTCTACAGCAATATTTGTGCCTAAGTCTACAGCAATATTTGTGTCTTAGTCTATAGCAATATTTGTGTCAAAGTCTACAACAATATTTGTGTCTTAGTCTACAGTAATATTTGTGACTTAGTCTACAGCAATATTTGTGTCTTAGTCTATAGCAATATTTGTGTCAAAGTCTACAGCAATATTTGTGTCTTAGTCTACAGTAATATTTGTGACTTAGTCTACAGTAATATTTGTGACTTAGTCTACAGTAATATTTGTGACTTAGTCTACAGCAATATTTGTGTCTTAGTCTATAGTAATATTTGTGTCTTAGTCTACAGTAATATTTGTGTCTTAGTCTACAGTAATATTTGTGACTTAGTCTACAGCAATATTTGTGACTTAGTCTACAGTAATATTTGTGACTTAGTCTACAGCAATATTTGTGACTTAGTCTACAGTAATATTTGTGTCTTAGTCTACAGTAATATTTGTGTCTTAATCTACAGTAATATTTGTGTCTTAGTCTACCGTAATATTTGTTGTCAAAGTCTACAGTAATATTTGTGTCTTAGTCTACAATAATATTTGTGTCTTAGTCTACAGTAATATTTGTGTCTTAGTCACAGTAATATTTGTGTCTAAGTCTACAGTAATATTTGTGTCTAAGTCTACAGCAATATTTGTGTCTTAATCTACAGTAATATTTGTGTCTTAGTCTACAGTAATATTTGTGTCTAAGTCTACAGTAATATTTGTGCCTAAGTCTACAGTAATATTTGTGTCTAAGTCTACAGTAATATTTGTGTCTAAGTCTACACCAATATTTATGTCTAAGTCTACACCAATATTTGTGTCTTAGTCTACAGTAATATTTGTGTCTAAGTCTACAGTAATATTTGTGTCTAAGTCTACAGTAATATTTGTGTCTAAGTCTACACCAATATTTGTGTCTTAGTCTACAGCAATATTTGTGTCTTAGTCTACACCAATATTTGTGTCTAAGTCTACACCAATATTTGTGTCTAAGTCTACACCAATATTTGTGTCTAAGTCTACAGTAATATTTGTGTCTAAGTCTACACCAATATTTGTGTCTTATCTACAGCAATATTTGTGTCTAAGTCTACAGTAATATTTGTGTCTAAGTCTACAGTAATATTTGTGTCTTAGTCTACAGCAATATTTGTGTTTTAGTCTACAGTAATATTTGTGTCTAAGTCTACACCAATATTTGTGTCTTAATCTACAGCAATATTTGTGTCTAAGTCTACAGTAATATTTGTGTCTAAGTCTACAGTAATATTTGTGTCTTAGTCTACAGCAATATTTGTGTTTTAGTCTACAGCAATATTTGTGTCTAAGTCTACAGTAATATTTGTGTCTTAGTCTACAGCAATATTTGTGTTTTAGTCTACAGCAATATTTGTGTCTAAGTCTACAGTAATATTTGTGTCTTAGTCTACATCAATATTTGTATTTAGTCTACAGCAATATTTGTGTCTTAGTCTACAGTAATATTTGTGTCTAAGTCTACACCAATATTTGTGTCTAAGTCTACAGCAATATTTGTGTCTTAGTCTACAGCATTTTTTGTGTCTTAGTCTACAGCAATATTTGTGTCAAAGTCTACAGCAATATTTGTGTCTTAGTCTATAGCACTTTTTGTGCCTAAGTCTACAGCAATATTTGTGTCTTAGTCTATAGCAATATTTGTGTCTTAGTCTATAGCACTTTTTGTGTCAAAGTCTACAGCAATATTTGTGTCTTAGTCTATAGCACTTTTTGTGTCTAAGTCTACAGCAATATTTGTGTCTTAGTCTACAGCAATTTTTTGTGTCTTAGTCTACAGCAATATTTGTGTCAAAGTCTACAGCAATATTTGTGTCTTAGTCTATAGCACTTTTTGTGCCTAAGTCTACAGCAATATTTGTGTCTTAGTCTATAGCAATATTTGTGTCAAAGTCTACAGCAATATTTGTGCCTAAGTCTACAGCAATATTTGTGTCTTAGTCTACAGCAATATTTGTGCCTAAGTCTACAGCAATATTTGTGTCTTAGTCTATAGCAATATTTGTGTCAAAGTCTACAACAATATTTGTGTCTTAGTCTACAGTAATATTTGTGACTTAGTCTACAGCAATATTTGTGTCTTAGTCTATAGCAATATTTGTGTCAAAGTCTACAGCAATATTTGTGTCTTAGTCTACAGTAATATTTGTGACTTAGTCTACAGTAATATTTGTGACTTAGTCTACAGTAATATTTGTGACTTAGTCTACAGCAATATTTGTGTCTTAGTCTATAGTAATATTTGTGTCTTAGTCTACAGTAATATTTGTGTCTTAGTCTACAGTAATATTTGTGACTTAGTCTACAGCAATATTTGTGACTTAGTCTACAGTAATATTTGTGACTTAGTCTACAGCAATATTTGTGACTTAGTCTACAGTAATATTTGTGTCTTAGTCTACAGTAATATTTGTGTCTTAATCTACAGTAATATTTGTGTCTTAGTCTACCGTAATATTTGTGTCAAAGTCTACAGTAATATTTGTGTCTTAGTCTACAATAATATTTGTGTCTTAGTCTACAGTAATATTTGTGTCTTAGTCACAGTAATATTTGTGTCTAAGTCTACAGTAATATTTGTGTCTAAGTCTACAGCAATATTTGTGTCTTAATCTACAGTAATATTTGTGTCTTAGTCTACAGTAATATTTGTGTCTAAGTCTACAGTAATATTTGTGCCTAAGTCTACAGTAATATTTGTGTCTAAGTCTACAGTAATATTTGTGTCTAAGTCTACACCAATATTTATGTCTAAGTCTACACCATATTTGTGTCTTAGTCTACAGTAATATTTGTGTCTAAGTCTACAGTAATATTTGTGTCTAAGTCTACAGTAATATTTGTGTCTAAGTCTACACCAATATTTGTGTCTTAGTCTACAGCAATATTTGTGTCTTAGTCTACACCAATATTTGTGTCTAAGTCTACACCAATATTTGTGTCTAAGTCTACACCAATATTTGTGTCTAAGTCTACAGTAATATTTGTGTCTAAGTCTACACCAATATTTGTGTCTTAATCTACAGCAATATTTGTGTCTAAGTCTACAGTAATATTTGTGTCTAAGTCTACAGTAATATTTGTGTCTTAGTCTACAGCAATATTTGTGTTTTAGTCTACAGTAATATTTGTGTCTAAGTCTACACCAATATTTGTGTCTTAATCTACAGCAATATTTGTGTCTAAGTCTACAGTAATATTTGTGTCTAAGTCTACAGTAATATTTGTGTCTTAGTCTACAGCAATATTTGTGTTTTAGTCTACAGCAATATTTGTGTCTAAGTCTACAGTAATATTTGTGTCTTAGTCTACAGCAATATTTGTGTTTTAGTCTACAGCAATATTTGTGTCTAAGTCTACAGTAATATTTGTGTCTTAGTCTACATCAATATTTGTATTTTAGTCTACAGCAATATTTGTGTCTTAGTCTACAGTAATATTTGTGTCTAAGTCTACACCAATATTTGTGTCTAAGTCTACAGCAATATTTGTGTCTAGGTCTACAGTAATATTTGTGTCTAAGTCTACAGCAATATTTGTGTCTAGGTCTACAGCAATATTTGTGTCTAAGTCTACAGCAATATTTGTGTCTAAGTCTACAGCAATATTTGTATCTAGGTCTACATTAATATTTGTGTCTAAGTCTACAACAATATTTGTGTCTACGTCTACAGCAATATTTGTGTCTAAGTCCACAGCAATATTTGTGACTTAGTCTATAGCAATATTTGTGTCTAAATCTATAGCAATATTTGTGTCTATAAATCTATAGCAAAATTTGTGTCTAAGTTTACAGTAATATTTGTGTTTAAGTCTATAGCAATATTTCTTTCTTTCACTCCAGACATCTGACTTCATTACATTGTAGATTTCTTCTTTATTAAAATGAAATATTAATAGCTAATCAATAAATATTTTTTAGGAGCAGCTCTATGATGAAAGATGAAACAAAAAAATTACAATCAATAAAACTACTAAGATCAAAATCAGACTTCATGCTTGTGGATGAACGTGGCACTCTATTTGTTGGATTAATGTTACAAACTTGATGGAAAGGGTTGAACGTGGTACACTTAATTGTTGCTTCAGACTTGATGAAACATATAAATTCACATAATGCACTGATCCAACAACAATTGAACATCAATTGCAGGTCTCTGTAAGGTTCAGCAGCAAGGACGTTTTGACGAAGACTGTCACTAGAGGAGACCACAAGGAGCTAGAACTGCTAGGTCTTGGTCAGTTGATGGTGCGCTTACCCTGCTATTGCAACCACAGGTTGCAGACACTTCTGCTTCCCCTATCTTCATCTGTGAAAAGTTCTATGGATCTTCTAGAAACATTGAACTGACTGCTATCTTCAGCTATGAAAAGTTCTATGGATCTTCTATAAACATTGAACTGACTGCAATCTTCAGCTATGAAAAGTTCTATGGATCTGCCAGAAACATTGAACTGACTGCTATCTTCAGCTATGAAAAGTTCTATGGATCTGCCAGAAACATTGAACTGACTGCTATCTTCAGCTATGAAAAGTTCTATGGATCTGCCAGAAACATTGAACTGACTGCTATCTTCAGCTAAGAAAAGTTCTATGGATCTGCCAGAAACATTGAACTGACTGCTATCTTCAGCTATGAAAAGTTCTATGGATCTGCCAGAAACATTGAACTGACTGCTATCTTAGTAGTGTAAAAGGAGTTTTGAGCCTGATTTTTCATCGCATTGCATCGTGCCTGCATCGTTAAGGCAGTATTGTTGGCACCATTCCTGCATATTTTTCTGGTACGATGCAATCTTGTTGTTGTTATGACCTGACCCGGTGGTCGGGTGACCGCTTATCTCGTGGGGGATTATCTCGAGTGGGCAGCACACCGGGGCTTATCTCAAGTGGGCTCGCGGGGGTGGGGGGGGGGGGCCTGTCGCTCGCTGGCTATGGACACCAGTGGTTCTAAAACTTGTGTGTGTGTCAGCGGTTCTAAAACTTGCGCGCTCACGCCGGTTATCTCGCGCGGGCGGGCGGGTGGGGAAAAGGGTGCCTTTATTGGTCAAATTGTGTTATTAGTATTTAGTATCATCATGTGCCAGGGTACCGGTTCTTGGGGGAAAGGGTGCCTTTATTGGTCGAGAGTGTGTAATTAGTATCGTTAGCATCATGTGTGAGGTGGGTATTAGGCAACAGGAGGCGACATGTAAAAAAAAATGCTGACAAAGCAATGACGCTGAAGGGGCATTGTTAGGAAAAGGTAAATACGACTATCTCGCTGGGCGACGCGGGTGAGGGAACGGGGTTGGTCGGCACAGGGTGTGTTATTGTAGTGTCGCTAATATCATATACCAGGTGTTATTATAGCGATTTTTAGTGACACATCATCATCATGTGCCACCTCGGTCATCATCATGTGCCACCTCGGTCATCATCATGTGCCACCTCGGCGCGGGGTTCGTCGGGCGGGGTAGTCGGGTCGGCGCGGGTCGGCTCGGGCAACATCATCATGTGTAGTAAGGTGTGCTAACATTAAATAGTGACGCTCTCTCTCTCTCTCTCTCTCTCTCTCTCTCTCTCTCTCTCTCTCTCTCTCTTTCTCTCTTTCACATTCATGGTAAAGCAAAACAAAAATTCGTTCTATATTTCACAACTTTATTAATACAACAAAATATACAACACATATGAGAAAATATATATATATTACTGTCCGATTGTTGATAATTTTAAGCATCCGTGGGCCCATCGAAGCCGAATATCCACGGGGCGAGCAAACGATAAATGATACGGTCGTTTATGTGCTGTCTCGATGAAAAAGGCATGAGAATTATGTTAAGTTTCGCGCCACGACACTTAAGAAGTATGTAATAAACACAATATAAACCGCACGTGTTGCTAAACAAATCTTGCAACACCCGCGGTTGTAGACGAATGGAGCGTGTGAGTTTTGCTCTATAAAGTTTAAAAGATCCACGTATCTGGGAGGCAAACCGTAGGAATCGAAATACTCACATTCGCTGAGACCGTTGTAAAAGAGGGCCACCCAATGCTCACCGGGTTCGTGTGCCGGGTCGGTGTTTATGACAAAGGCTGAGGTCCCTGTTGGGTCGATGCTGGTGGGGTAAGTGGTTTCGTGGAATGACACTAACAAGGGAACAACGTCGAACGAAAATATCCGACATCAAAAGGTTGTAAATCTCCCTCGTGTTCATCTTCTCTCTCGCTCTCAAACGGCGAAGTCTGTTAGAATCTGCCTTGTCTTGGACACCTCGAGCACTGAGTCCAACTCGGCGTAGACGATGACTTGTAGGGGAGTAGTTGTGGGAGCGGCAAACTTGAGTTCTATCGACAAGGGTCCGCTTGTGGCTAGCTCAAAATGGGAGCCGTCCAGTAGACTAGACGAGAGGTCAAAACCAAATAGACAATATCCGTCCTTGAACTCTCTATAATCAACGTTCCCAGCGCCTTTACCAATCAGACCCATGGCCAGATTTGTACCGAAAAAAGCTCTCGCGTATTGATTTCGTTCAAAGTCCATAGTTAGAGGCTTTCCCGAGCTACATTTCCCGTCGACCGTCAGGTTCATATAAATCAGACCAAAGTGTTGAAATTGAACGGGTTAGCTGTATAACACCATTAAACGCACTGACCGTAATCAGACCTATCACTATATGGGTCGGTGTTTGAGACAAAAATCCAAAATTGTTTTGACTGTGGGAGAACATCCCGCTAGCGATGGGAAATGTCTTGATGGTAACCCTCTTGATCGGGTACCGAGCATTCCCGCTTAAGAGAGCCTTTTCGTGGGCCAGAGAAATCGCGGGGTTTAGCTTAGCTTTCCTGACCACGAGCGCGGCGTAGGTGATAACACTCTTATAACCCACAGCTATCGTGAGCCACGAGGCTGAACACATCCTTAGAGGGCGTGAGTTTTATCTTTACATCGACTCTGTTTAACATGTAACGATCCTGCACAAAGACATCAGAGTGCAAACGACCCATCATTTCAACCTCTTTACTACTCGAAGTCAAATCGCGCCGTGTTTTAAAACCCTCATTTTCTTTCAAATCGTCATGGTGGCCAGCTGTGTCTTTGTAGAACAGAGCGGCCGTCAAGTATCCCGTTTTCGCATCCTCCTCGTAGTTTAGCGTAGCCTCAAACGCTGCTCTAAAAGGATAGGTATTCTCCGACGGTGTAACCAACGTGTCGTTTAGCGATACGTCGACTTGTGAAAATAGACTGTGAAGATAATTGTTGACTGGTCCTACCTCAGCATCGGGTGGTACACTATCACCATTCGGGAGGGTGATCTTGACCCGCAGCTGTAAAAACGTGTTGAAAAGATCTAGATACTCCTCGCTGTTTCCAGAAATGAAAAACTCTATCGGTGCGCTATGCGACAAGGCTGCGATCGGACGAATTTCAATAAACTGGCCAGAGTCTAGAGATGTCTGTGTGGGTGGAACGCTAAATAAATCCAAACCAGAGTGAAGACATTCACACGATTTGGGGTGAATGAGGGACATTATTAGCCGAAAATATCCTTTGCCACCCTCGTCTTCGTCTTCTTCTTGTTGTACACCGAATGAAGGGGGAACTGTCTAGCTGTCGGTTTTATCCTCTTCGTAACCGGTTCTCCTGGTGGGGGTAACTTCATAACTCGCTTTCTGATTTGTCGTAAACCACTTCCTGATTGGTTGTTATCACTCAGGTGGTCTACGGCCCCGTGTATCAACCGCTGACCGGCCTCCTTAGCTCGTTCTTTGAAAGCTTCACCGACATTTCCCCCGGCTAATGCGTCCTGTGCGACCTGCAGACCGGTCCCCAATCCTTCTCTGAGCAAGGCCTTACCGCCGGTTTTCAACCAGGGTAAAATAGCCCTCCCGATTCCACCAAAGAAACTACCGATTCCGCGACAGCTCTGACTTCGACCTCCTATAAACACGGGCATTCCATCACCCGCCTGACAACAGTAAAAGTCTTCGTATAACTCAACATCCCGATGAAGGGGGAGGGGGGGGGGTGTCTCACCATTATACCAGCTCGAGATGTTTCTTCACTCGAAAGTGTACCGTTAGCACCGACGTCCCGCTGGTGAATGGAATGGTTTTTCCGTGTTCGTTGGCTAAAGGATTTCCACGATATCGAAGGAAAATCTACTCAGGGGTAGGTAGTGAGGCTTATCGTAGATCTGAAACACCGAGGTGTGATTTCTATTGAGAACAGGCACGCTCCTGAGGAGAGGCACCATCACATCCCCGACCGGTCTGGGGGAAACGAGATCGCAGTAGACGTATACATTCTTCGCAACACTTTCCAAGTCCATTACACCCACACTGAAGATATCGGTGTCGTGTCTGATATAGAAGTTGTGGGGAAGGCTAACATGTTTTTCAAAGTGTCGCTTATAGTAAAACTGACTCCTTTTTCGTAAAGTTTCAAGATGGCTTTATTCACCTCTTTTGCGTAAATGAATCTCATTTTTTTTTCTCTTTCACATCCCCGTTCGACTCATCCTCCGCTTTTATGATCGACGCATTCAACGCGCCAATGAACGCATCGGGTTTCGTGTATAACCCAGGCTCCAATGTCACGTTGAAATAAAATCTAGCGTCGCAAATATCGTCGTTAGCGAGACATTCGTACCGAATCCAGACATCCCCCTCTATTACATTGAAATAATTTAGCGGAAACAGTATCCCCACCAGTGCGATCTCATACTGCGTCGAAATGTCAATGGTCTGAGGGAGTTTAACGAAAAGTGGCTGGGGTTATTATCCTTAAAAAGTTCCATAGATGCATTGCTGGGTAGGGTGATATAAAACTCTTTTTTTTTTATTTTTACTCGTTTCACCGTCGCCTCTCCAAGTTTGGAATTCGGTAGCATGTAACCCAAACAGCTGGTCAGTAGGGCTATCCACAGTTTTCCCTCCTTTGCGTCTGCTTATCGGTGGTCAGATTGAACAGCGAAACCGAGTCAACGGTATATATAACTACCACTTGACAAATAAAGAATAGTAGGGGGATAGTTTCCCAAACACCGATCCACTGCGTGGTTCGCTCTCTCTCCTCACTCCCGAGTTTACAGCTCGCAAATCGAACTCTCCACCAGAAGTTTCCACTTCTTCTCTCATCTCTAGTTTTTGTATCTGACAATGTCCTTGGACGGTATCCAACTGTTAAATGAGGAATCGTACCCAAACCATTTGACTAAACTCTCTTTTCGCCCAAATGATGTACGACGCTCGGTTATGACACTCTCGATTCTGTACTCGTGCTTGTCTGCAACTTTTTAAATTTCCGGTGTGTAGAATGACCCCTCTATCTCATCGCCCTTATCGTCTTTCAACACATATGTAACTGGGTTTGTTTCATTTACTCGACTGATGGAAAACAGTTCCTCCGTCCAAGCCGGGGCATACCCCTTTTTTAAAATTGGCTCTGCCCAGGACCAGTCTAACTCGATCACAAGGCTTATACTGGGGTCTTTGAAATGTAAAGTTGCGTTTGCTATTATACAACGTGTTCCATACCTGTTCTTGATTGTCTGCGTTGACGTCGACCGGTGCCATTTTTATACTTCTGTGATACGAATGGTTATAACTTTCAAGTAGGGCGGGTAGGACTCGGACATAAGACAGTTTATTGGATTTCGTCCGATCGCAGCCTTGTCGCATAGCGCACCGATAGAGTTTTTCATTTCTGGAAACAGCGAGGAGTATCTAGATCTTTTCAACACGTTTTTGCAGCTGCGGGTCAAGATCACCCTCCCGAATGGTGATAGTGTACCACCCGATGCTGAGGTAGGACCAGTCAACAATTATCTTCACAGTCTATTTTCACAAGTCGACGTATCGCTAAACGACACGTTGGTTACACCGTCGGAGAATACCTATCCTTTTAGAGCAGCGTTTGAGGCTACGCTAAACTACGAGGAGGATGCGAAAACGGGATACTTGACGGCCGCTCTGTTCTACAAAGACACAGCTGGCCACCATGACGATTTGAAAGAAAATGAGGGTTTTAAAACACGGCGCGATTTGACTTCGAGTAGTAAAGAGGTTGAAATGATGGGTCGTTTGCACTCTGATGTCTTTGTGCAGGATCGTTACATGTTAAACAGAGTCGATGTAAAGATAAAACTCACGCCCTCTAAGGATGTGTTCAGCCTCGTGGCTCACGATAGCTGTGGGTTATAAGAGTGTTATCACCTACGCCGCGCTCGTGGTCAGGAAAGCTAAGCTAAACCCCGCGATTTCTCTGGCCCACGAAAAGGCTCTCTTAAGCGGGAATGCTCGGTACCCGATCAAGAGGGTTACCATCAAGACATTTCCCATCGCTAGCGGGATGTTCTCCCACAGTCAAAACAATTTGGATTTTTGTCTCAAACACCGACCCATATAGTGATAGGTCTGATTACGGCCAGTGCGTTTAATGGTGTTATACAGCTAACCCGTTCAATTTTCAACACTTTGGTCTGATTTATATGAACCTGACGGTCGACGGGAAATGTAGCTCGGGAAAGCCTCTAACTATGGACTTTGAACGAAATCAATACGCGAGAGCTTTTTTCAGTACAAATCTGGCCATGGGTCTGATTGGTAAAGGCGCTGGGAACGTTGATTATAGAGAGTTCAAGGACGGATATTGTCTATTTGGTTTTGACCTCTCGTCTAGTCTACTGGGCGGCTCCCATTTTGAGCTAGCCACAAGCGGACCCTTGTCGATAGAACTCAAGTTTGCCGCTCCCACAACTACTCCCCTACAAATCATCGTCTACGCCGAGTTGGACTCAGTGCTCGAGGTGTCCAAGACAAGGCAGATTCTAACAGACTTCGCCGTTTGAGAGCGAGAGAGAAGATGAACACGAGGGAGATTTACAACCTTTTGATGTCGGATATTTTCGTTCGACGTTGTTCCCTTGTTAGTGTCATTCCACGAAACCACTTACCCCCCCCCCCCAGCATCGACCCAACAGGGACCTCAGCCTTTGTCATAAACACCGACCCGGCACACGAACCCGGTGAGCATTGGGTGGCCCTCTTTTACAACGGTCTCAGCGAATGTGAGTATTCGATTCCTACGGTTTGCCTCCCAGATACGTGGATCTTTTAAACTTTATAGAGCAAAACTCACACGCTCCATTCGTCTACAACCCGCGGGTGTTGCAAGATTTGTTTAGCAACACGTGCGGTCTATATTGTGCTTATTATATACTTCTTAAGTGTCGTGGCGCGAAACTTAACAGAATTCTCATGCCTTTTTCATCGAGACAGCACATAAACGACCGTATCATTTATCGTTTGCTCGCCCCGTGGATAATTCGGCTTCGAGGGGCCCACGGATGCTTAAAATTATCAACAATCGGACAGTAATATATATATTTTCTCATATGTGTTGTATATTTTGTTGTATTAATAAAGTTGTGAAATATAGAACGAATTTTTGTTTTGCTTTACCATGAATGTGAAAGAGAGAGAGAGAGAGAGAGAGAGAGAGAGAGAGAGCGTCACTATTTAATGTTAGCACACCTTACTACACATGATGATGTTGCCCGAGCCGACCCGCTCCGACCCGACGACCCCCCGCGCCGACCGACGACCTCCGCGCCGACCCGACGACCCGCGCCGACCCGACGACCCCCGCCGACCCGACGACCCCCGCGCCGAGGTGGCACATGATGATGACCGAGGTGGCACATGATGATGATGTGTCACTAAAAATCGCTATAATAACACCTGGTATATGACGTTAGCGACACTACAATAACACACCCTGTGCCGACCGACCCCGTTTCCCCCACCCGCGTCGCCCCGCGAGATAGTCGTATTTACCTTTTTCTAACAATACCCCCTTCAACGTCATTGCTTCGTCAGCATTTTTTTTTTACATGTCGCCTCCTGTTGCCTAATACCCACCTCACACATGATGCTAACGATACTAATTACACACTCTTGACCAATAAAGGCACCCTTTCCCCCAAGAACCGCTATCCTGGCACATGATGATACTAATAACACAATTTGACCAATAAATGCCCCCCTTTTCCCCACCCGCACGCCCGCCCGCGCGAGATAACCGGTATGAGCGACCAAGTTTTAGAACCGCTGACACACACACAAGTTTTAGAACCACTGGTGTCCTGCGAGCGACAGACCCCCCCCCCCCTCCCCGCGAGCCCACTTGAGATAAGCCCCGGCGTGCTGCCCACTCGAGATAATCCCCCACGAGATAAGCGGTCACCCGACCACCGGGTCAGGTCATAACAACAACAAGATTGCATCGTACCAGAAAAATATGCAGGAATGGTGCCAACAATACTGCCTTAACGATGCAGGCTCGATGCATTGCGATGAAAAACAAGGCTCAAAACCCTTTATACACTACTTATCTTCAGCTATGAAAAGTTCTATGGATCTTCTAGAAACATTGAACTGACTGATATTCGTTCATTGAAGCTGTAGCTACCTCCAATGCTTTTGCTAGTGTGTGGCGAACGTGCTTCATATTCAGGAATGTGCTATGGCGTTGTGCAATAAAGATAATCTGTCCACTAAGCTATCCTAGTCTTGTGTCTCGCCTGACACACTCAGACTTACCACGTGACTGTTTTTAGATGTGGCTTGTCTCTACCATACATCTGGGTACATTCTTTAACCCGGAAAAGCCAAGTCACTCCAGCTAAGTCATTTTCATTGTATTTTTTAAAATATACTTTAATATTATATACTTTATACTTTTTATTCTTCGTATTTTAGTTTTCAGTTCCTCATTATTGCTCTATACTTCCGACTTTATATCTTCACCCTTCGCCTATCCTCTAACATGTGACACATCTCTTTCTCATCTCACCGCCCCATCTTTTATCCCTCCGTCCACTTCTCCCTAACTTCATCATCCGACATGTAGCTAAAGATATATGTGCCTCACCGTTTGTTGTCGTTGTCCCCGTCTTCCGAAGAAGGCCGCAGGCCGAAACGTCAGTATTTTATTGTGTTCCTTTTTTGTAAATCTTTCACCATACCTTTGAGTGTACCACACCCCACTACTGGCTCCTTGCTAAGAGCTTTACCGCAGCACTGCAATTAGCTACCGGTTTCCCACTAAGCTACGGTGTGCTCTAGCGTTTGTATGCTATCTATCTATCTATTGTCATTTCCAGCCGAAGACGGCACATAGAGCAGAACCACAATCTTAAAAACTTTGCGTGCCAAAATGACACCTATTGCAGAAATCACTGCTTCTAAAATCTATGGCTCTGTTCCCATAACAATACTTTTTGGAATGACAGCTTCTCAACCCATTAATGAACCTTCTTAGTCATCTTACGACATGCCTGGAAGGTCACAGTGTCACTATTCTTTAGGAGCCAGTGGTGGGGTGTGCTAAACACTCCAAAGTACGGTGACAGCCTTACAAGGAAAAGTAACACAACACAATAATGTAATCGGCCTGTGGCCTTCTTCAGAACCTATACTATCATCTAACATGTAGTTATAGATAATTGTGCTTCACCGTTTGTTGTCGTTGTCCTTGTATTCTGAAGAAGGCCACAGGCCGAAACGTCATTATTTTGTGTTGTGTTCCTTCCTTGTAAGGCTGTCACCGTACTTTGGAGTGTTTAGCACACCCCACCACTGGCTCCTCTCTACCAGCTTTACCGCAGCATTGCAATTATTTGCCTGTTCCCTGTCACTATTCTTTACTTTCGTCATAATGAGGCCTCGGTAACACACGGGAAGATTTTATATGCTAGATACTCAATAAAGAAAAAAATGTAAAATAAAAAAGTAACTTCCCTTCGGGTTCAAAGCTTGATCAGCCACTGACTGAACTAAGATTGGTTGGCTGACCACCTATATATCTCACTGATCAGGCTGTCAGGTGAGAAATAAATGGGAAAGGTTCTAAAATTCTATAGCGTTTGGTTTCTCGTGGCAAGGCGCTGTGCCGAGGAGTACGGGTTCGATCCTGCTTCGGACAATCGCTTGTTCGTTGTTTTACTGTTGTTGATTATTTGTGATTCTGTTTTAACTTGCAAGTTATTTTTCTTTTTTTTTTCCTGGTACCATAGTGTATAGGATGGTTTTAGCAAGACCCGTTACTACACAATATACCATGATACAATTGTCTTAGGATTGTTTCCCTTAGGTTTGTAGGCATTAGAATTAAAAGGCCAAATTACTGGCTATTCTTGCTACCACCACCATTTTCAGCTCCTGTTTTACAAGGCTTCGTGAGATCAACAGTAGTAATTGAATCATTTTTATGGAGGCTTAATCACACTTGGAATGGCCTAATTTGATGAAAAATAAACATGTTAAATGAAGCTGAATTGTGAAATTACAACATCATCATCAAGTACCGTGCCTACTGGCGTAGGTGATCATGTCTCTCCACAATTTTCGATCTCGGCAGTTATTTATCACTTCTGTTGTTGACGTTCTGCTAAGCCATTCTCTTAAGCTGTCTGATATTTTTCTCTTTGCTTCCTTCTATCTCTTCATCCCTTAATTTTTCCAGTTGTTACAATATATTCCAGTTGTTCTCTTCTCATTACATGGCCAAAAAAATGATGATTGTCTCTTTCTAATATTGGAAATTAGTTCTCTTTTTGCTTTGACCTCTTTCAGAACTTTTTCATTACTCTTCTTAGCTGTCCATGGTATTCTCAACATTCTTCTGTAAAACCACATTTCTACAGACTCCAGTGATTTTCTTGTCTGTTGTCCTATTGTCCATGATTCGCATCCATATGTTAAGACTGGCTCTATATAGCATTTAAGAACTCTTTTTCTTGTTTCTATTGTCAAAAATGGATTGCATAGTACCTTCCTCATTTTATGGAAAGCTGCTTTTGTCTGAGCCATTCTGCATCTCACCTTTTTGTACATCTTCCGTCTGAGGTTAACAAAGTTCCCAAATATTTAAATTCATTGACCTGTTTTAATATTGTTCCACTTGTCTTTATTTTGCACTGAGGTGATGTCTTTTTCTTTGTTGTTACCATTATCTCTGTCTTTTTGCTATTAAGGCTGAGTCCTTTATTTTGGCTTTCCTTCACTATAATGTCCAACATTTCTTGTAACTCATTTCATAGCTCTTAAATTACAACATACATGTTTTAAATAGTCTAAGAATATGTTTATAGTAGTGATAGTATTGATTCATGCTTTCAAAAAAGAAAAGAATTTGTTTACATGGCAGTATTCTCTACATTAAAACTAGTTTCTGTAAAATCTTTAAAAAAAAACAAAAAACCAGACACTGCTTACTTTAACGATAAAGCAATGGTAAAGAAACACACAATTTTCATTAATAAGTTTACATCTCACGTATTCACAAGAAATGTATTTATCTTATTTTCATTATTTACAATTCAAATACTAAACAAGAATAGTAAATGCAATATGTTAAAACAACAATACTTTTATATTAATTAATAATATTATAATTTAATGAACGCTGTTAAATGTTGTTCTCAACATCTTTGTGGTGGAGCAGACAAGAATGTATTTGAAATCGAATCCCTTCCCTTCCGTATTTTGTATCTACAACCATGAACTCAACTGTAATAGATATCCGACAATGCACCCAATATATAAACATGGCGTCTAAGAGTCACATGATTTTTGAAACAGCCTCATAACTTACAGTTGAAGTCACCTGCGTGTATGTTCTTGCATTACTGTGTCCCATATTAGTTATGGTAGGGTACATGCTGTTTGATTTGACTTAAACATTATGGACGTGAACTTTTGTTATATGGGGATAGGCGGCAGGAACCATTGCAGGCTATGCATGAAAAGTGTTCATTGTTGCAGTTTCCTAATATTCCAAGTCCATGGGGGACTGGTTGGTCTCGAGGCAAGACACCAGCCTCGGGACAGAGAGGTTGTGGGTTCAAATCTCGGCTACACCGGTTGGGATTTTTATCTATGATTTCTCTCTGCGACAACCACCCTTGGTCTCAGCAGCGAGGCCCAACTTGAAACGTCAGTTACTCATCGACGGAAATAAAACATGAGTACCTCCGAAGTCGGAGTTATCTGCCTGTGCGGCGAGGGACCGCTGTGCACACGGCCGCCAGGGAAAAATGGATTAACACGCAAAATTCAGTTCATAGTCTCTAGGGACTTCGTCAGAGTTGAAAGCTGGCGAACGCAACAACAAACATTATACAAATATTGTGTGTATCCCCCCCCTCCCCGTCTCCAGTGTACCAAATGCAGTGTCCAATTTACTTATAGGCTTGGCAGGCTGAAGCATAGGACTTCAGGGACACGAATCATGCCCTCACCATCTTCTCTTCTCTTTCCATTACCCCTGAACGCTCGTACCGACTTTTCGTCCTCGACGTATGCTCTCTGTATACCTCTATCTCTCATGCCGATGGCCAAATAGCTCTTCAGTTCTTTCTCAACCAAAGAAAACATCCATCCGTGGATACTCCTACTCTCCACCGCCTCATTGAACTTGTTCTCGACCAAAGAAAACATCCATCCGTGGATACTCCTACTCTCCACCGCCTCATTGAACTTGTTCTCAACCAAAGAAAACATCCATCTGTGGATACTCCTACTCTCCACCGCCTCATTGAACTTGTTCTCAACCAAAGAAAACATCCATCCGTGGATACTCCTACTCTCCACCGCCTCATTGAACTTGTTCTCGACCAAAGAAAACATCCATCTGTGGATACTCCTACTCTCCACCGCCTCATTGAACTTGTTCTCGACCAAAGAAAACATCCATCTGTGGATACTCCTACTCTCCACCGCCTCATTGAACTTGTTCTCGACCAAAGAAAACATCCATCTGTGGATACTCCTACTCTCCACCGCCTCATTGAACTTGTTCTCGACCAAAGAAAACATCCATCCGTGGATACTCCTACTCTCCGCCGCCTCATTGAACTTGTACTCGACCAAAGAAAACATCCATCCGTGGATACTCCTACTCTCCGCCGCCTCATTGAACTTGTTCTCAACCAAAGAAAACATCCATCCGTGGATACTCCTACTCTCCGCCGCCTCATTGAACTTGTTCTCGACCAAAGAAAACATCCATCCGTGGATACTCCTACTCTCCGCCGCCTCATTGAACTTGTTCTCAACCAAAGAAAACATCCATCCGTGGATACTCCTACTCTCCGCCGCCTCATTGAACTTGTTCTCAACCAAAGAAAACATCCATCCGTGGATACTCCTACTCTCCGCCGCCTCATTGAACTTGTTCTCAACCAAAGAAAACATCCATCCGTGGATACTCCTACTCTCCGCCGCCTCATTGAACTTGTTCTCGACCAAAGAAAACATCCATCCGTGGATACTCCTACTCTCCGCCGCCTCATTGAACTTGTTCTCGACCAAAGAAAACATCCATCTGTGGATACTCCTACTCTCCACCGCCTCATTGAACTTGTTCTCGACCAAAGAAAACATCCATCCGTGGATACTCCTACTCTCCACCGCCTCATTGAACTTGTTCTCAACCAAAGAAAACATCCATCCGTGGATACTCCTACTCTCCGCCGCCTCATTGAACTTGTTCTCAACCAAAGAAAACATCCATCCGTGGATACTCCTACTCTCCGCCGCCTCATTGAACTTGTTCTCGACCAAAGAAAACATCCATCCGTGGATACTCCTACTCTCCGCCGCCTCATTGAACTTGTTCTCAACCAAAGAAAACATCCATCCGTGGATACTCCTACTCTCCGCCGCCTCATTGAACTTGTTCTCAACCAAAGAAAACATCCATCCGTGGATACTCCTACTCTCCGCCGCCTCATTGAACTTGTTCTCAACCAAAGAAAACATCCATCCGTGGATACTCCTACTCTCCGCCGCCTCATTGAACTTGTTCTCGACCAAAGAAAACATCCATCCGTGGATACTCCTACTCTCCGCCGCCTCATTGAACTTGTTCTCGACCTCAATACTTTCGAATTCAATGGTCAGTTCTATGACCAGGTGAGTGGTGTACCAGTGGGAACCAAGATGGGTCCTAGGTATGCTTGCCTGTTCATGGGTCACCTTGAACATCAAATACTGAACTCGTACCGTGGCCCTCTTCCTCTTAAATACCTCCGGTACATCGATGACGGTTTTCGATTGACTGACTTGCCGGAAGATGACATCTCCAGGTTTATCGACTTCATTGCTACTTTCACAAATCCATCAAGATTACATCTTATATTTCTACCTCGACCGTCACTTCTCTTGATCTGGTCGAGTCCCTTGGTACCTCCAGCCTCCACACTTCCGTCTTCTATAAACCCACGGACGCCACTGTTATCTTCTCTACACCTCGTCTATCCATCTCACTGCAGAAATTCCATTCCATATTCTCAATTATTACGACTTCGTCGTATCTGCCAGGATGATCAAGATTTTTCCCAACAGGCCCACCTGATGTTAAGTTTCTTTAGGCGTCGTCTCTATACTGATTCGGTTCTTCAATCTGTCTTCCGACGAGCTATCGATATTTCCCGTCTTGTGGGACTAACCCCATCCACCCGCCGTTCCTCTGATAGGACCATATTTATCCTCACAACTTGGCTGCGGTGAGAATCCTTAACCGGTACCGCTCCATTCTCCACTCGGATCCCACTAATCGCCTACTTTTCAGTGATCCTCATTTGGGGTAGCCTTCAAATGCGACTGGAGTCTGAAATATTTCTTGTCACGAGCCACCTACCCCGCTCAAACCACATACACTTCGGTATTGTCCGCTGTGGACGTCGAGTTTGCAGAACTTGTGACTTCGTGCTCTGCACCGATTCGGTCTTGTTCCCTAATAGGCGTTTCGAGATCAAGGAGGGGTTTACTTGTGTGTCACGGAATATCATCTACGTCATAATATGTAAGCATTGCCAGATGACGTATGAGGGTGAGTCTGGACGACGCTTGAGTGTCAGATTTTGTGAGCATCTTCGTGATGTTTAGCAAAAGACTGGCAGCCCGGTGTCTGCCCATTTCAACTCCTCCTGCCATAGTGGTAAACCTGACATGCAAGTTACTGGCATTGTCTTGTGTCACTCCAGCAATCGCAGCCGGTTCGCCCTTGAGAATCGCCTCATTGGCCAGTTGGGTTCGCTGCGCCCCCCCCCCCCCCATGGCATGAACATATCGCTCTCATACACATAGGACACCTGCCACACATTTTTTACCCCATGCGCTACTGAACCTATTCATGTATGTATATTAAGTGCATATGTATTGGCAAATTTAGACACCTTCTGGTTTTCTTGTGTGAGCTTTGTGGTTATAATAAGTATTTATGCCTTCATACATGTATGGTTAGGTACACGTGCTTTTTATGACACATCTGTTCGTTGTGCACACACACAGTTTATACGTATCTTGTACCCACCTCCCCATACTGTTACCATACCAATTTTGTTCCCTTTTTTTTAATATTAATCTTCCTAATCTAAAGCTCTTCTGCCAGTATGTGAAATGTAGTAACATTCAAGAGTCACTTACTGAACTGGGAGAGGCTTAAAAGCCAAAAGACAATCTGGTATGGTTGGCCTATAGTAGTGGCCTCTGTCAGTCATAGTTAACTATAGATTTTTCAGCGTCCCTAGAAATGTTATCATTTTTCTTTCTTTTTTTTTCGCCGTGTATTCTCTTTTTCTATGGATATGTCTGCTTCTTGTTTGTGTAGGAGTCTTAGAGTGTGTTTCCAATGATTGCGGTCTGCAGCTAATTCTTCCCAAGCTGCAAGGTTTATGTTCAGAGTCTTCATGTCGCGTTTACACATGTCTACAAATCGAAGTTTTGGGCGCCTCTTAATCGTTTTGCCATTTGCTAGTTGTCCATAGAGTATATCTTTTAGTATACGGTCATCTTTCATTGGCCTCTATATATGTATCACCTAAATGGAGTTTACCAGGTATGAGGTTTTTAGCTTTCACTCAGCGTAAAGATCATCAAGGAGAAAAATTAGCAAATTTAGTGTTTAGCTATCTCATTATTGACGTCGTTAGAAAATGCAGCAGCCAATCTAACGACAATACAACAAATACCACTGGTAAGTACAACAATCAGGTGTGACATAAAGATTCTTCATATCTCGTTTCAAAAACGATTACTATATATTTTTTCAGTTTTTTTTTTTTTGCCGTTTAAATACGTGCAATAATTTTTTTTTTTTTTGCAAATCTCTCGTACCCATATGCCCAAAGCTAAGAAAACAATAATAGATTGTATTATAATATATACTACATATACTATATACACCGAGCTCCATTTTTGCTTCATTGCCACAAGGAATCTAAAATAGATTGCTAATAATAGAAAGATGTTTCTAGATCTAAACAACCCAACATACCAGATTGTTTCCGTATTTCAGCAGGTGGTGAACCAATGTGGTCACATTTACTCTTTGACTTTGCTGTAGATTCTACTGCATGAACTTACCATATGCATCTATAGATGACAGTGAGCTTACAGCATTGTAAACAAAATACATATTTTAAAAAAGTATTGCGTCACGATTGCGTGCAAAAAAAACCATTTATATTTATGACCGGAAGCATTACAAAAGCAGGAACATTTATGATTTTCTATCACGCTTGGCGATTGTCGGACAAATACAACAGGACATATCCTGCAACATTCAAGCATCAAGTAACACTAGTCCTAGCGAAAGGTTCATCTGGACGACCAGGGTACACACATCTTGATATAAAATCTAACCGTCGAGTGCAAGCATCCAACAGCAGTTCTCACCCTGTCAGAAAAGCTTGTCAACTCTCGTTCATTGCTGAAATGTAGTAGGAAAAGTTCGCAAGGAAATCATGAAATCTAGCGAGGGAGACATCAACACGTGCAATGGGCTTCGTCTGTCCCACCACATGTGGTTGGGTAAGGCTATCTGTTCTGCTGCTTCAATCCAAGTTTGACACGTATTTGAGTGAGGCCATCTGTTCTGCTGCTTCGATCCAAGTTTGACACGTATTTGAGTGAGACCACCTGTTTTGCTGCTTCGATCCAAGTTTGACACGTATTTGAGTGAGACCATCTGTTTTGCTGCTTCGATCCAAGTTTGACACGTATTTGAGTGAGACCATCTGTTTTGCTGCTTCGATCCAAGTTTGACACGTATTTGAGTGAGACCACCTGTTTTGCTGCTTCGATCCAAGTTTGACACGTATATGAGTGAGACCATCTGTTTTGCTGCTTCGATCCAAGTTTGACACGTATTTGAGTGAGACCATCTGTTTTGCTGCTTCGATCCAAGTTTAACACGTAGTTGAGTGAGGCCATCTATTCTGCTGCTTCGATCCAAGTTTGACACGTATTTGAGTGAGACCATCTGTTTTGCTGCTTCGATCCAAGTTTGACACGTAGTTGAGTGAGGCCATCTGTTCTGCTGCTTCGATCCAAGTTTGACACGTATTTGAGTGAGACCATCTGTTTTGCTGCTTCGATCCAAGTTTGACACGTAGTTGAGTGAGACCATCTGTTTTGCTGCTTCGACCCAAGTTTGACACGTATTTGAATGAGACCATCTGTTCTGCTGCTTCGATCCAAGTTTGACACGTATTTGAGTGAGGCCATCTGTTCTGCTGCTTCGATCCAAGTTTGACACGTATTTGAGTGAGACCATCTGTTCTGCTGCTTCGATCCAAGTTTGACACGTATTTGAGTGAGACCATCTGTTCTGCTGCTTCGATCCAAGTTTGACACGTATTTGAGTGAGACCATCTGTTCTGCTGCTTCGATCCAAGTTTGACACGTATTTGAGTGAGGCCATCTGTTCTACTGCTTTGATCCAAGTTTGACACGTATTTGAGTGAGGCCATCTGTTCTGCTGCTTCGATCCAAGTTTGACACGTATTTGAGTGAGGCCATCTGTTCTGCTGCTTCGATCCAAGTTTGACACGTATTTGAGTGAGGCCATCTGTTCTGCTGCTTCGATCCAAGTTTGTTTGTAAACTGTTCACAATGAACAATATTGGCCGCCGCATTGTTGTCTTGTACCCCGAACTTAATGTGGGGGGGGGGGGGTTGTTAAGGAAAAAAGGGGGGGGGGGTTATGGGTGTTGTTTACTTCTTGGCGAAGTACGATCCATTCAACCTCAGACTAATAACGTGTACATTGTTTTTCTTTGACGCCAATGTTCTGACTACAAGAGTCCCCGCTTTTGGATGGTAATTGCAATCTAATATAACCTAAAAGACTTAGTCTCAGGTTGAACGGATTATGTCTGGACAAATAGTAGACAATAATATAGACTAGAAGACTTAGTCTATTGTTGAATGGATTGTACTTCGTAGTCTTTGACAACTTCTTGGCGAAGTACGATCCATTCAACCTCAGACTTCAGTCTAAGTCTCAGACCACTCAGCCACCGAGGCTCCATATAGGTAGGTGGAACAAATTAATTTCACAATTCATCTAGCTACTCCGAATGATTAAAGACAGCTGCATGTGGTGTTGCCAAGCGTAAAGGATAATTGTCTAAATAGTGTTTTCTATAGGAAATAGCTTATGAAAATAGTGTAGTGGACACAATGAATGCACATTTCTTATTATACATCTGCAACATTGGTGGTTAAAATATATTATGGTTAGGACAAAAAATAAGACCCCCCCCCTCCCTACACACACACTCATATATATATATATATATATATATATATATATATATATATATATATATATATGTACACACACGCAACACACTCACACAGAGTTTCTAGAATAAGTCACTGCTGAAAAATTAAATAAACTGCAATGCACTTTTGTAAACTGTTTAACCAAAATTGTGAACACACTTTTGTAAACTGTTTAACCAAAATTGTGAACGCACTTTTGTAAACTGTTTAACCAAAATTGTGAACGCACTTTTGTAAACTGTTTAACCAAAATTGTGAACGCACTTTTGTAAACTGTTTAACCAAAATTGTGAACGCACTTTTGTAACTGTTTAACCAAAATTGTGAACACACTTTTGTAAACTGTTTAACCAAAATTGTGAACGCACTTTTGTAAACTGTTTAACCAAAATTGTGAACGCACTTTTGTAACTGTTTAACCAAAATTGTGAACACACTTTTGTAAACTGTTTAACCAAAATTGTGAACGCACTTTTGTAAACTGTTTAACCAAAATTGTGAACGCACTTTTGTAAACTGTTTAACCAAAATTGTGAACACACTTTTGTAAACTGTTTAATCAAACATTTGTGAACACACTTTTGTAAACTGTTTAACCAAAATTGTGAACACACTTTTCTAAACTGTTTAATCAAACATTTGTGAACACACTTTTGTAAACTGTTTAATCAAACATTTATGATTGCACTTTTGTAAACTGTTTAATCAAACATTTGTGAACACACTTTTGTAAACTGTTTAATCAAACATTTGTGAACGCACTTTTGTAAACTGTTTAATCAAACATTTGTGAACGCACTTTTGTAAACTGTTTAATCAAACATTTGTGAACGCACTTTTGTAAACTGTTTAATCAAACATTTGTGAACGCACTTTTGTAAACTGTTTAATCAAACATTTGTGAACGCACTTTTGTAAACTGTTTAATCAAACATTTGTGAACGCACTTTTGTAAACTGTTTAATCAAACATTTGTGAACACACTTTTGTAAACTGTTTAATCAAACATTTGTGAACACACTTTTGTAAACTGTTTAATCAAACATTTGTGAACGCACTTTTGTAAACTGTTTAATCAAACATTTGTGAACGCACTTTTGTAAACTGTTTAATCAAACATTTGTGAACGCACTTTTGTAAACTGTTTAATCAAACATTTGTGAACGCACTTTTGTAAACTGTTTAATCAAACATTTGTGAACGCACTTTTGTAAACTGTTTAATCAAACATTTGTGAACACACTTTTGTAAACTGTTTAACCAAAATTGTGAATGCACATTTGTAAACTGTTTAATCAAACATTTGTGAACGCACTTTTGTAAACTGTTTAATCAGACTACAGTTATTTCTAACAGCAATTTTGGTCTAATTCCCAGAAGTCAAGTTTAGGTAAAGCGGTCAATGATTTAGCAGAAACAGAGCCAGAAATAGCTGACCTGACACACACAAACTAAACGAAACATCTGGTGCTTACAGCATGGAGATTAGTCTTGGAAATAAAAATGTGTGACAAATAATCCTAGGGGCATTGTTGCAAAGATAATATATAAATGGGCAAAAACCTGCCAACAGTTGATAATTTAAAATATTTATTAGGATACATTGTCAACAATGAAGGCGTGAAACATGACAAAATAGACTAGAATAACATCAGCTACAGCAGCCCTGGCAAAGACAAAATAGTTTGGCCATTAACTCGACCATCTAGCTTTGAATCAAATATTGTGTAGGGAACTGTGAAAAGAGCAAGAAGAAGAGGTAGACTGTGAAAAGATGGAAAGATAAAACAACAGGCTGGATAAGCTTCTTCACACAGTCTCGTAGAGAGACTGAAGATAGACATCAGGCGATTATTGATGAAATCTGTCAACGGTGCCTCAACTAGCCACTGGGTTACCAATCAGGTAGATAGCAAGGCCTTGAAAAAAAGTCAAAAGTTCAGTTCTCGTGTCTCTTTAGGTGATGTATGTGCTCCAGTGGGAAGTCTCCAAATATTGTTCAGCGGGAACAAAACTGTCCTATATTTTTTTCCTCAATCTTTTGTTTATATCCTCATCCGGTTACATCAACTGTCTTTGAATTACCTCCCTTTTTTGTTAATTGTGTTATTGCTTGCTTTTAAGTCTCTTTTTGCCTGGTGTATTATTTTTTGTTTCAAATTTAGCATTTTTATTTTATATATTTTTGATAATTATTTTTTACTCATCATGTTTACTGGATCTGTGCAGTTTATTTGTTTGTTCAAAAAGTCGTTCACAGAAAGGGCCCGATTATGCGAATTTTTTTCTGTGTCGTCTAAGTTTTCTAGCTTGAGTCGATTATTTTCCCGCCCTGAAAGCAGGCAAACTCAGTCTAAGGAAAGATGCGGATTGAGTTATTGGGGGGACATCATCGTTGCACTCCGAACATGTCCATAGGTGCTTAGACCTTAGCAAGTCCCGCAGTGTCCAGCAACTGACGACTCCAGTTCTGTATTGGTTGATAAGTCTTCTTACGCGCCTGCTAAGTTTCTTCGTTTCTAGCTGTGCCCATCTTAACTTCCATCTCTTTTATCCGAAGGAGTGACGTGGACTCATGATTGTCGAAGTCCTGTGGCCTTCCCACATCCCGGAAGGCATTGCTTGAGGATTCTAGACACGCATAAATAAGGAAAAAGAAAACTCTGACATAATCATTACACAAGCATTAAATCCATTGTATTCTCGAGGCTGAAATGAGCCTCGATTATGAGTAACATGTGCTGTCTGTCTAATCACCACTGTCTGTCGAATCATCATTGTCTGTCTAATCGTTACTACTGTCTGTCTTATCACCACTGTCTGTCTAATCATCATTGTCTGTCTGATCGTTAGCACTGTCTGTCTAATCACCACTGTCTGTCTAATCATCATTGTCTGTCTGATCGTTAGCACTGTCTGTCTAATCACCACTGTCTGTCTAATCATCATTGTCTGTCTAATCGTTAACACTGTTAACGATAATCACCACTGTCTGACTAATCACCACTGTTTGTCTAATTACCACTGTTTGTCTAATCACCACTGTCTGTCTAATCATCATTGTCTGTCTAATCGTTAGCACTGTTTGTCTAATCACCACTGTCTGACTAATCACCACTGTTTGTCTAATTACCACTGTGTGTCTAATTACCACTGTTTGTCTAATCACCACTGTCTAATCACCACTGTCTGACTAATTACCACTGTTTGTCTAATCACCACTGTCTGACTAATCACCACTGTCTGATTAATCACCACTGTCTGACTAATCACCACTGTCTGACTAATCACCACTGTCTGACTAATCACCACTGTCTGACTAATCACCACTGTCTGATTAATCACCACTGTCTGTCTAATCATCACTGTCTGACTAATCACCACAGTCACCACTGTCTGACTAATCACCACTGTCTGACTAATCACCACTGTCTGATTAATCACCACTGTCTGTCTAATCATCATTGTCTGTCTAATCGTTAGCACTGTTTGTCTAATCACCACTGTCTGACTAATCACCACTGTCTGATTAATCACCACTGTCTGTCGAATTATCAAGTCTATAAAACTATCAAACAAAATGGTTGTTATGGGCACTCTTGAGGCACTTTCGTTTCTACTTTGAGTGTACGACTCCGATCAACAACGCGCTAAATATGAATTAAGTGAATAAGGTTTTGATAGTTTTCCCCTCATTTTGTAGAGAGCTCCATTGGTTAATGTTATTTCCCCACAAGCTGTTTCAGTGTAAGCCGAGAAAATCCTCTTCTAAAATTGACCACATTTATTGATATTGCCTGTATGTGAAGTATAAGAAGAAATGTATAATTTTCGCAGGGAACAGGCAAATAATTGCAATGCTGCGGTAAAGCTGGTAGCAAGGAGCCAATGGTGGGGTGTGCTAAACACTCCAAGGTATGGTGACAGCTTTACAAATAAAGAACACAACACAATACTGACGTTTCGGCCTGTGGCCTTCTTCAGAATACAGGGACAACGACAACAAGCGGTGAAGCACAATTACTACATGTTAGATGATCAAGTGGAGGGCGAGGAAAGTAGGATGCAGAAATAAGAAAAGAGAGAAATGAATTTTACATGATGAGAGGTATGATGGGCGTCAAAATATATAAAATAGAAAAAGAGAGAGAAAAATGTATAATAAATTGTACTTAGCTGAGCTCAGAGCAGGAAAACTGTAATCCGTGCTGAAACCAGTCGGAATGACTAAAAGCGTAGAGAACATGTATAGAAAGCAACACGTGACAAAGACAGGTCAGTAAAGAGGGCAAAAAGGATCTAATATCGGGAAAACCAAAAAGGGGGGGGGGGAAAGGGGGGATAGACGAGGACACTCCTGGGACACAACAAGCAATACATATAAATCACTCAACAATGGAAGTGAGAGATCACGCGAGAGGTTAAGAGAAAGAAATAGAATGACACGACAAAGTAGTAAACTAGGCAGTGGGTGAGAGAGATGGACTCTACAGAATGGATGGCCTCGAACTGAAAGAGTTGAGAGGTAGGTCAACGAAAGGAAGGATTGGATACTGGAGGAAGAGATACGGTGAGGAAGAATAATAAAGCCGGTATAATGAGAAGGGCGATAGAGGGGTGGTCCGGAGGAAGTTAGTCTATCGGGAGGTAGGGAAGTATTGGAGGAGGAGGTATGGAGAGGAGGGATAAGAAGCAGGTATGTGAAAACTGGATAGGGGGAGAGGCGGTAGGTCAGAAGTGAATGGAAAAAGAGAAAGTCTGGAAGAAGTGGAGCAATAGGGGATGGTGTGCAAGAGGTATGAACCATAGGAGGTAAAGAAGTAGGGAAATGATAGAACAAAGGGGGGAATGAAAGTGGGCATCAGGATAAGGGGGATACTGGAATAGTAGGT
Source organism: Megaustenia siamemsis (assembly GCA_032433765.1). Taxonomy (NCBI): domain Eukaryota; kingdom Metazoa; phylum Mollusca; class Gastropoda; order Stylommatophora; family Ariophantidae; genus Megaustenia; species Megaustenia siamemsis. The sequence continues at coordinate 46,193,219 of JAVIAB010000156.1, forward strand.
ATAGATGAGTAGTGACTACAAGTTAATAGAGAGGAGAGGGGTGAGCTAGGAGTAGATCAGCAGAGGGGTGGTAGGAAGGACGAGGGACAATAGAGGTGGGCAGAGAGATCGTACTACAGTCCAGGTGGAGAGGTGATATAGTGATAAAGAGGTAAAGGACATGAAGGTAGTCAGAAGAGAAAAAGGTGTAGGGAGGGGGGGGAGTTTAGGAGGAAGAAGGCAAGATGGGGGTTACTCAAAGAGGATATGAAAAGCAGGGATGGACGAGGAGTAGAGGACCCAAGAAGAGAAATAGGAAGAGAGGTCCATAGGTGGGAGGGTGGAGTCGGAGGCCGGAGGGTCCTCAGAGGGACAGGGATACATTGATGCCACGAGGGGTGAGGCAGCCCCAACGAGCGATCAGACGGTGCTCAAGAGTGAGCCGACTGTGGTGATCAGAGGAGCATGATACTAGGCCAGTTACCAAGACATCAGTCTTACCTCGATGGCCCCTCGAGTTAAAGTGGGCTGCTACAGGAGTGTCCGCTTCTTGGGTGATGTCATTCAAGTGTTCACGGCACCTATCGCCGATTCTGCGACCAGACTGACCGATGTAGGTCAACTTGCATCGCTTACAGATGATGGCATAAATGATGTTCCGCGATGTGCAAGTGAATCCCTCTCTGATCTCGAAAGGACCATTAGGGAAGAGGACAGTGTCGGTCTGGAGAACGTGGTCACAAGTTTTACATACTCTCCGGTTGCAGCGGATAGTGCCTCGATGGCTGAAGTGGTCAGCAGGAAGACGGCCCCTGACAAGAAAGTCTCGGAGGTTCCGGTCACGTCTAAAGGCCACTAGTGGTGGGTCAGGGAAGAGCAGACGAGTAGTAGGGTCAGATCGAAGAATAGGGAGGTAGCGGTGGATGGTCCTAATAGCGGCGTAGTGGTGAGGGTGATGGGTGAGAGCGAGCACTACTCTATCAGAGGGGGGATGAGTAGAGGGGGTAAGAGCAGACTGACGTGAAGTGTGGAGAACTCGACGCAGGGCAGGGAGGAGAGCTGATTCAGGATAGAGACGTCGGCGGAAGAAATCAAGCATAAGGTGGGCATTGTGAAGGAAATCTTCGTCGTCTTGGCAAAGGCGACGAAGTCTGAGAAGCTGGGAATAGGGAAGAGAGTTCTTGCAGGATGTAGGATGAGAGGAGTCGTAGCGGAGGAAACTATGGGAGTCAGTGGCCTTGTAGAAGACCGAGGTGAGAAGATGAGAGGTGCCCAAGGAGACTAGGATGTCCAGGAAAGATACGGAGGAGGTGGAGATGTGGAAGGTGATGTGGATAGAGGGGTGGAAATGTCCGACATATTCGATGAAACGGGAGATCTCATCTTCTGGAAGGTCAGACAGACCAATGCAGTCATCAATGTACCTACGATACATAAGGGGAAGAGGGCCCTGGTAGGTATGGATGATTTGGTGCTCAAGGTAACCCATGAAGAGACAAGCATAGCTAGGGCCCATTTTAGTGCCCATCGCTACACCGCTGATCTGGGTGAAGAAATTGCCATTGAACTCGAAAGAGTTGAGGTTCAAGACTAATTCTGCTAGACGGAGGAGGACGCCAGTGGCGATGGAGGGTTGGATCCTACGGTCCAGGAAAAACTGAAGAGCTTGAAGGCCGTCGGAGTGGGGAATAGAAGTATACAGGGAGCAGACATCCATAACGAAGAGGCGGTAGTGACGATCAGGAAGGAGGGTGATAGAGGAAAAGATGTTAAGGGCGTCGTTAGTGTCTTTGACATACGAAGGGAGGCCCATAACTATGGGTTGAAAGACACTGTCGAGGAAGTCAGAAATGAGAACAGTAGGACATGAGATGGAAGAGACAATAGGACGTCCAGGAGAGTCAGGTTTATGTATTTTAGGCAGCATATAAAAAGAGGGTCTGCCCAAGCAGTGGTCAGGAAGGATCAAGCGGGAGGAGCTAGAGGGAAGTAATCCATCCTGAATGAAACGGAGGATCGTACGACGCACCACGGCGTTATTAGAGACAGTAGTGTCGTCGGGGGTGGGGAGGTAGAAAGTCGAGTCGGATAATTGTTTATCACCTTCCCGGATATAAAGGTCTTTCCTCCATACCACCACAGAGCCGCCCTTGTCGGCCGGCTTGATGACAATATCATCACGTCGGCGAAGATCCTGGAGGGCTTGGTACTCTTCACTACTAAGATTAGAGCGTCGAAGTCTATAGGGACGAAGTGCCTTAATATCCCGGTAGGTACTGTTAATGAACTGGTCCAAAGCCTGTGATTCGCCCGAGCGGGGAGTCCAGTCAGATTTACGGGGGGGGGAAAACGGGCAAATTCGTCTGTAGGAGGAGGTTGAGAGGAAGAGTTCGGATGATTAAAGTAATAGAGTTTGAGTCGTAGTCGTCTGTGATACTCCTGAATGTCCCGTAAGAGAGAGAATGAGTCACTCAAAGGGCGAAGGGGGACAAACTTAAGACCCTTGCTGAGAAGAGAGCGCTCATGGTCGGAAAGGGGCAAATCAGGGGGAATACAAGTGACAAGGGAGCTAGAGTCAGAGGCATTGGGGAGAGGAGGAGATGAGGGAGGAGGAGGAGGAGGACGGAGGTTCAAGAGTTTACGTTTGTGCTGAGAGGATAAAAAGTCATACACAGATCGGTTGTGGTGGTGGATGGTATGGCGGATGAAGCGAAGAGTCCCAGGAAAGTTAGAGGTGAGTAGATGGAGTTGGGATAGGAGGTGTTGTAGGCGGGTGTTGAGGTGGGATATAAGACGAGAGTGGCTAGAAGCGACAAGACGAACACGTTTCAGGCCATGCTGGAGTTCAAGGTTCTGCAGTTGGCGGCGAAGATAGTTAGAGAGGTGGGGTTGACCGACTTGAGGTGAGAAGTGAGATCGGAACCCACACGGGAGAAATTTACGATGGAGGCAGTTGTTCAAGAAATTAAGATGACAGGTAAATCTAGTTTTCTTGAAAGTAGTGAAGGCAAAGTCCTTAGAGATGTTAGAGAGTTCGGGGGTAGAGTGGAGAAGGAGGCGATGATGGAGTGACGGATAGAATGAGATAGATGTTTGAGGGAGGTCATAGTGAGGAGATGAGAGAAGATCGAGAAGAGAAATGAGAGATAAAGCAACTAGATGAAGATAAGTAGGATACGTGAAGGTATAGAGAAGCCAATAATAGAAAGAGGGAAGGTAGTGAATAGAAAGTATGAGGAGCAAAGTGCAAGAGGGGAGGGTAAGGAAGCACCCAGAAGTGAAGGCGAGGAGAGACTGACGAGAGATAGAATAGGTAAGTGAAAGAACGGAGTGGAAATGGTTCTAACTAAAGTACACAGAAATGAAGGCGAGGAGAGACTGACGAGAGATAGAATAGGTAGGTGAATGAACGGAGTGGAAATGGTTCTAACTAAAGTACACAGAGATGAATGACGTTAAACAAACATAAAGTAGCAGCGATATCAATAGAGTAGGGAACAGGCAAATAATTGCAATGCTGCGGTAAAGCTGGTAGCAAGGAGCCAATGGTGGGGTGTGCTAAACACTCCAAGGTATGGTGACAGCTTTACAAATAAAGAACACAACACAATACTGACGTTTCGGCCTGTGGCCTTCTTCAGAATACAGGGACAACGACAACAAGCGGTGAAGCACAATTACTACATGTTAGATGATCAAGTGGAGGGCGAGGAAAGTAGGATGCAGAAATAAGAAAAGAGAGAAATGTAATTGATCTGCGACAGATGTGTATGTCCTAACATCATCAAGCACGTGAACTTCCGATCAATATGGTGGATAGGCGGCAGGAACCATTGAAGGCTATGTCTGAAAAGTGTTCCTAGTTGCAGTTTCCTCATATTTTAAGTCCGGCTTGTTGCAGGAGCTACTGAGTTAGGTGCTCTGTGCACACCGTGAGCTGTGTGTTTCATCCGTTTTGATCGTGTTTCGATATTCCAATTGTTTACGATGAATGATGATATCGTATGATTGAGAACAGATAGTTGTGTTCACTTTCTGTGCGGTTTCGCGTGATGTCTTTTGGCGTGTGCTGAGACTGCTATGATCAGGATCTCGTCATCATCATCGAGTGCCTTCTCCGCAACGAAGGTTGGCTACCATGGATCGCCATTCTACTCTGTTTCTTGCTTTGATGGTGCAGGCTGTTATAGATTGACTTGTCCATCTTTTGAGTTACTCGCAATGTTAGTCTTGGTCTGCCTCTGCCTCTTTTACCTTGCATTTTTCCGTCTAATATTACATATCTACATACTATATCTTATATCATGATGAGTACTACAGCTACCTTTCTTTGTTTGGGAGATGAGTTAGTAATTCGGATGATTCCACTGGCACGGGCGGTTGAGCAATTATGGATTTTAATTCGTTTGCAGTGATACCGGGGCCTTCCATAACCAAAGAACCAAAGATGTGTATGAAGAAGCACTGTAGTGAACACACGGATCATCGTCAGACACTGTCATGTTATTTATCCGGAGTTCTATTATAAAGTTAAATTTATTGTAAAATGACCTGATTGACTGCTTGGAACAATTTTTGTTAACTAAATTAAACTTCTTTGTGCATTTCATCATCATCATCATCATCATCATCTAGCTTGTCATTTCTGGAACGTGGCTCCCATGACATCTGCTCCCAGGTTATCTCAGTCTCGAGAAAGATGTCCAGCATATAGTAAAAAGTAAAGTACCCCCGTCACGCCAAGTGGCGTATAGGGAAATATGGTGTTAGTGACCCTATATTTTACAGACCTTCAGCACATGATTTTTGGGGTAATGTGGTCGGTATTATGCCCGTGCTGCTTTACTTTCCCAGAAAAAATCCGGTACCCATTTAAGGCTGGGTGAACCCGGAAGCCGTCGGTTGGGATCGAACCCTACCCCTTGTCCTTTGTAGTCCAGTTCACTAACCACTGAGCTATCGCCGCTCCCATATGCAGCAGTCAATCCCAGTTTGTCTGTGAAATCTTGCATCAACCTTCTTCTTGGTCTTCCTCTCTCACCTCTACCTGGTACAATCCTCTCAATGTCGTCTCCACGCTATTTTGTCGTTATATATACCCAGAATATTTTTTTTTTTTTTTTTTTTGGTAATCTTTTTTAGGAACTATTTTTCTAGAACGACTATGATCACCGACTAATATAATCAGTGTCAAAAACGGAAATGATCACTGACTAATATAGTCAGTGTCAAGAACGACTACCATCACCGACTAGTATAGTCAGTGTCAAAAACGGATATGATCACCGACTAGTATAGTCAGTGTTAAGAATGATTATGATCACCGACTAACATAGTCAGTGTCAAGAACGAATACGATCACCGACTAATATAGTCAGTGTCAAGAACGACTATGATCACCGACTAATATAGTCAGTGTCAAGGACGACTACGATCACCGACTAACATAGTCAGTGTCAAGAACGAATACGATCACCGACTAATATAGTCAGTGTCAAGAACGACTATGATCACCAACTAAAATATTGTCAGTGTCAAGAACGAATATGACACCGACTAATATAGTCAGTGTCAAGAACGGCTATGATCACCGACTAATATAGTCACTGTCAAGAACGACTATGATCACCGACTAATATAGTCAGTGTCAGAAATGGATATGATCACCGACTAATATAGTCAGTGTCAAGAACGACTATGATCACCGACTAATATAGTCAGTGTCAAGAACGACTACGATCACCGACTAACATAGTCAGTGTCAAGAACGACTATGATCACCGACTAATATAGTCAGTGTCAAGAACGACTACCATCACCGACTAGTATAGTCAGTGTCAAAAACGGATATGATCACCGACTGGTATAGTCAGTGTCAAGAATGATTATGATCACCGACTAACATAGTCAGTGTCAAGAACGAATACGATCACCGACTAATATAGTCAGTGTCAAGAACGACTATGATCACCGACTAATATAGTCAGTGTCAAGGACGACTACGATCACCGACTAACATAGTCAGTGTCAAGAACGAATACGATCACCGACTAATATAGTCAGTGTCAAGAACGACTATGATCACCGACTAAAATATTGTCAGTGTCAAGAACGAATATGATCACCAACTAATATAGTCAGTGTCAAGAACGACTACGATCACCGACTAATATAGTCAGTGTCAAGAACGACTATGATCACCGACTAATATAGTCACTGTCAAGAACGACTATGATCACCGACTAATATAGTCAGTGTCAGGAATGGATATGATCACCGACTAATATAGTCAGTGTCAAGAACGACTATGATCACCGACTAATATAGTCAGTGTCAAGAACGACTACGATCACCGACTAACATAGTCAGTGTCAAGAACGAATACGATCACCGACTAATATAGTCAGTGTCAAGAACGACTATGATCACCGACTAATATAGTCATTGTCAAGAACGAATATGATCACCGACTAATATAGTCAGTGTCAAGAACGACTATGATCACCGACTAATATAGTCAGTGTCAAGAACGACTATGATCACCGACTAATATAGTCAGTGTCAGGAATGGATATGATCACCGACTAATATAGTCAGTGTCAAGAACGACTATGATCACAGACTAATATAGTCAGTGTCAAGAATGGATATGATCACCGACTAATATAGTCAGTGTCAAGGACGAATATGATCACCGATTAATATAGTCACTGTCAAGAACGACTATGATCACCGACTAATATAGTCAGTGTCAAAGAACGAATATGATCACCAACTAATATAGTCAGTGTCAAGAACGAATATGATCACCGGCTAATATAGTCAGTGTCAAAGAACGACTATGATCACCGACTAATATAGTCAGTGTCAAGAACGACTATGATCACAGACTAATATAGTCATTGTTAATAACGAATATGATCACCGACTAATATAGTCAGTGTCAAGAACGACTATGATCAGCGACTAATATAGTCAGTGTCAAGAACGACTATGATCACCGACTAATATAGTCAGTGTCAAGAACGACTATGATCACCGACTAATATAGTCAGTGTCAAGAACGACTACGATCACCGACTAATATAGTCACTGTCAAGAACGACTATGATCACAGACTAATATAGTCAGTTTCAAGGACGACTACGATCACCGACTAATATAGTCAGTGTCAAGAACGACTATGATCACAGACTAATATAGTCAGTGTCAAGAACGACTACGATCACCGACTAATATAGTCAGTGTCAAGAACGACTACGATCACCGACTTATATAGTCAGTGTCAAGAACGACTATGATCACCGACTAATATAGTCAGTGCCAAGAACGACTATGATCACCGACTAATATAGTCAGTGTCAAGAACGACTACAATCACCGACTAATATAGTCAGTATCAAGAACGACTACGATCACCGACTAATATAGTCAGTATCAAGAACGACTACGATCACCGACTAATATAGTCAGTGACACGGAACAGTAACTGCATTCTCATACCGCCAAGATACCGTTGATGAGTTTTGTGCCGGTACATCGCCAAACATTTACTCTATCGTCACGTGATATCGAATATTATAAACACTCAGATTGTGTTGTGGATAGAGTAAATAAAGTGCTCGACCAATCAAGGGTTAATACAAGTAGTCGCTCTTGGATATTGGAGATTAGAATATAGTTACAGTGGACTTCATTAAAGATGGCGATACAAGAAAATTAAGAACGATATGTTTTAGAAAAGTTATGATCAGTGTTAAAATATGTCAATAGAAGTGAGAAAGAGAGTTCATCGGTCCTATATAGAGCCAATTCTGATTTATGGAAGCGAACCATAGACAGTAAACAAACAAATGAAAATACGATTAGATACCACAGAGATGGGATTCTCAGGAGAATGTTGAAAGTTCCCTGGACAGCTAACAAGATAAATGAGGAAATTCTCAAAGAGGCCAACACAAAAGGGGACCTCCTAAGAAACATTAGAAAAAACAATCAACATTTTTCGGGCGTGAGAAGAGGGAATTTGAAATACTTTGTTACAACTGGCAAAATACAGGGAATGAGAGATCGCGGATGGCACAGAGAGAATATACTAGAATGGCATGGAAAACAGTCAACAACAGAATTGATACGATGCACTGTAGATAGAAGATTGTGGAAGGACATGATCGCCTACGCCAACCGGTATGCCACATGATGATGATGATTAGCGTTACATCCTCATCTACTGCATTTCAGCGTCGTGGAGAAATGGTGTGTTAAGATGGATGAATTATGGAATTATTATTTTTTTCAGGACCGACAAGGCTCCTGGGTTCACCCAGCCTCTAAAATAGATATCAGAGATGTTTCTGGGAAGTAAAGACGACCAAAAAATGCGCCGTGGCCACAGAAAATATGGCCAGCAATATCACATTCCCCAGCAAGACGTGGAGGGAACCTTTATTCACTTTTATTTCGTGTGCCTATAATTTATTGCTCCTTCACTTTCCGAGCCTACATTTCCGCTATTTTTTATTTGTTACTTTTGTCGAAAAGTTTTAGCTTGTCTTGTCTTTCTGTTATAGTCTAGCTGTTCAGTGCTACCTCATGTTCACTTTATATATTTTCCACTCTTTCTTCCGCTTTGTTCTATTCTTCAAAATAAATAATGCTCTCTTTGCTAAAAGGGGAGGGACGTTGTGTGCTGACTTGTAGTGATCGTGATGCACGGCCACATTGTTTGATCTGCTGTTTGGCAATGTCGCACAACACGGCAACAACACGAACCCTCTTCCTTGTACCGTCATATCTGACTTTGTCTCTTTTTGTCACATTCTGTAATTTTTTTCGATTTTTTCCTTCTTCTTCCTTTAGCTATTATATTTGACATTGGTATCAGCCTCCAGCTTAATTTTCAGAATTCCGTTTCATTTTTTCCGCTTGGCTGATATAATGCTTCCTAAATATTTAAAGTTTGTCGGTTAATTAATATTTTTCTACCATAATGATTTTGTTTAAAGTGAGATCACGAACGACAAAGAGAGAAAATTCTAGATATCTTGGTGTCGTGGCATGGTAAACAGTCAACAACAGAACTGGTGCGATATACTTACGGCACTGAAATGTGGAAAGGTATGATCGATTACTCAAAACGTACACATGATGATGATAAAGAATCGTGATTCTCTTCCTTCTCCATGCTTTACGTTGTAAAAAGGTAATACTCTCTCTCTCTCTCTCTCTCTCTCTCTCTCTGCGTTCAGGACTCAATCAGAGTAAGGATTCCAGACTCTCATATGAAGTCAGCAGTCAGGCTAAGTGTGTTGATCGCCCCCACAGATAGAACATCACAAACAGAGTCTATCAGATCCACTCTGACTGAACACCCGTTAATACGTTGCACTGTGTTCTGCGCCAGTGGCCCAGTGCATCCGATTTCAGCCAGCATTTTATTCGGGTTTGCTTTCCCTAGCCTTTGATTGTCCCCAATCTTCCTGCAAGGCAGCAGATTGTCTTTTCTGTAGGGGGATTCTGCCCTTAGATGGTAGGCCATCCCAGGTTTACGAGCACCATCTGCCCGAGTCACTAGAGGTGACTAACACAGACATGCACACACAAAGATGTGAGATGTGACTAACACAGACACGGACACACATAGATGTGAGATGTGACTAACACAGACATACACACACAAAGATGTGAGATGTGACTAACACAGACATGCACACACAAAGATATGAGATTTGACTAATACAGACACGGACACACAAAGATGTGAGATGTGACTAACACAGACATACACACACAAAGATGTGAGATGTGACTAACACAGACATGCACACACAAAGATATGAGATGTGACTAACACAGACACGGACACACAAAGATGTGAGATGTGACTAATACAGACATGCACACACAACGATATGAGATGTGACTAATACAGACATGCACACAACGATACGAGGCATGACTAACACTGACACACATCAAGATATATGACACATGACTAACATAAACATGCACATAAAGATATGAGATATAACGGACATTGACATGCACACACAAAGATATGACACATGCCTAACATAGACATGCACACAAAGATAAGAGATATGACTAACATAGATATGCACACACAAAGATATGAGATGGGACTCACACAAGGATATGAGATGTGACAAACACAGACATGCACACACAAAGATATGAGATATGACTAACATAAACATGCACACAAAGATATGAGATATCACTAACCCAGACATGCACACACAAAGATATGACATATGACTAACACTGGTACACGCTAAGATATGAGATATGACTAAACACAGACACATATAAAGATACGAGACATGATTAACACGGACACACCGAGATATGAGATATGACTAACATGACACACACCAAGATATGAGCCATGGGCAGCACACACAAGCTAAGATATGAGCCATGGCTAGGACAGAAACACAGCAAGATATGAGCCATGGCTAGGACAGAAACACAGCAAGATATGAGCCATGGCTTCACTAAAAAACACCAAAAATGAACCAAGTCTAGCACAGAAACACATTAAAGTGTCCATATGCTTGGGCTTGTTGTAGGTAATACAAGACACAGTCAAATACTGCGAACAAAAACCTTCCACGGATAACTCAAATTACACAAGATAGATAATTAATAAGCAGCAACGAATTTTGACAAAAAAAACCTGGACAAAGTATGGAAATAAAAAATACTAAGCAAAAAAAAAAAACACTTAGAATATTCAACTCAAACGTATTATCAACACTTACCTATGCATGTGAAAGCTGGAAAACATCAAGAGACATGAAACAAATGTAAATGTTTTTGGAGACAAATGCATAAAAAAAATACACTGTGTACAATTGAATGAATTCAAGACTGATATAGAAATAAGAGAAATGGCCACGCGATCAAAGATCTCATCTACAATTAAGGAAAGAAGATGGATATATGTCGGACATGTGCTGAGAAGAGACAACAAGAGAATTCAAAAACATCCTTTCAATGAACTAGATGACTTGAGAACATCCCTAGACCAATAATGCAATAACTTCCAGAGAGTAGTCATTCAGTGGATACCATCACACTGTAATATACACGGGAACGAACGCGCAGACAAATTAGCTAACGAGGGAGGGAGATTACCACAAGAGAACCATCTGGTCAGTTATGATGAAGCCAAATCCATCCTGAAAGATCAGTTCCATGAAAAATGAAAACGAGAACACCCAAAGCATAACGAGAGGGACGGATACCATCAACTATCAAGGAGGGATCAAGTCATGATCCCTCGCCTTACTTCGCCTACACACTGGCCACCATAGAATGAGAAATCACTTGTTCACCAAATTCAAAATAGGTACAACCAGCCTATGCCACTGTACAATATGACTACAAAACATGTTGTACAGTATTGCCCCTAGTACACAGACCTGAGAAGAGCAATGTGGTCCACACCCACCTCCCTGGAAGAGAAACTATATGGGGCAATCGACTCACTTAAACAGACAGCTGACTTCATGAGAGAGTCTGGAATCCTACTCTGATTGAGTCTTGATCGCAGATAGAGAGAGAAAAAAACATGCTCTTCTGAGGGAAACATCAGGATACAGAAAAAGAGGAAGACATAAATAGGCACTAAAAAGAACACTTATAAGAGAAGCAAAATTAGCAGATATGGACTCATTAGATAAGATCGAACATATTGCCTAGAATAGAGATTGGTGTCCGAGAGCACTACAAGCCCTATGCGACGTCTAACGGCGCGGGAAGGATCAAGATCCAAGAATTAAATGTAAAAACACACTTGTTAACCCTACTGTGACTCGAACCTGCGTCCTATCTATTTATCTATTGTCCTTTCGAGTCGAAGACTAGGTTAGACATAGGTTATGGTTATGGTTATGGAAGGCCCCGGTATCACTGTAACCGAATTAAAATCCATAATTTCTCAACCGCCCGTGCCAGTGGAATCATCCGAATTACTATTTCAACCACTAAACAAAGAAAGATAGCGGTAGTCCCCATCATAGCCGTCTCAGCACACGCCAAAAGACATAAGGCGAAACCGCACAGAAAGTGAACACAACCATCTGTTCTCCATCATACGATATCATCATTCATAGTAAACAATCGGAATATCGAAACACGATCAAAGCAGATGAAACGCACAGCTCACAGTGTGCACAGAACACCTAACTCAGTAGCTCCTGCAACAAGCCGGACTTGGAACATGAGGAAACTGCAACCAGGAACACTTTTCAGACATAGCCTTCAATGGTTCCTGCCGCCTATTCACCATATTGACCGGAAGTTCTCGTCCTCCTGAAAATGACGATCGTCATATTTTAAAAAAAATGCATTGCGCTTGATGATGCCGGGACGTCGTGACACATAGGGCAGAACCACAATCTCAAAAACAGAAACCATGCGTACAAAATGGCACATATTGCATAAATGACTGTTTCTAAAATATATGGCTCTGTTTCTGTAACAATACTTTTTACAATTACAGCTTGTCAAGCCATCGATCAACCTCCTTAGTCGCCTTTTCCGACATGCCTAGAAGGCCACAGTGTCACTATTCTTTACTTCCCTCATAATGAGGCCACGATAAAAGAATATGAGTAGCAAATAGCCTTTTTTAAATTGTGAAATATATACGTCCAAATTGCAGAAAACAACGTCAGAGCTAAAGTAGATAACAATAATAGTGTTAAATCTATTCAACACGCCAGTAAAACTACATATACTATCTTTCTTTCTTTACAACAAATATTACCATTGCAGGTGTGTATGTCGGGGGGCTCACGATAGAACCGGAGGGATAAAGGCCGCTTGGTCAAAGCAGTTGCCACGACGTGTGAGACTCATTATTTTTATTTCACCCCCGATAGAACACATCCTTTCTGTCTGCCGTGGGGTTCGAACACCGTACGCCGGCTTTTCAATGAGCGAAACAGTGGATTTCGCCGCACAGCCCCACGCTCCTCTCAGAACCATGAGCACTAAATAAGAAAGCAGAGGGCAATTGCAACCCTTGAAATGTAGATTTACATAAGAATGGGAAAAATAGGATTGATGGAGGAAAAAAGAAGCTCTCAAACAGCTGAAAATTAAGAGAACAAAGCTAATCAACATTGTCGATGTGAAGACGATACAATATAGTGATGAGTTTACGGTCAACTGTAGTCTACTCAACGACACAAGATAGTGATGGGTTTACTGTCAACTGTAATCGATTCATCGACACAAGATAGTGATGAGTTTACGGTCAACGTAGTCGATTGATTCAACGACACAAGATAGTGAATGAGTTTACGGTCAACTGTAGTCGATTCAACGACACAAGATAATGATGGGTTTACGGTGAACGTAGTCGATTCAACGACACAAGATAGTGATGGGTTTACGGTGAACGTAGTCGATTCAACGACACAAGATAGTGAATGAGTTTACGGTCAACTGTAGTCGATTCAACGACACAAGATAGTGAATGAGTTTACGGTCAACTGTAGTCGATTCAACGACACAAGATAGTGATGGGTTTACGGTTAACTGTAGTCGATTCAACGACACAAGATAGTGATGGGTTTACGGTGAACGTAGTCGATTCAACGACACAAGATAGTGATGGGTTTACGGTGAACGTAGTCGATTCAACGACACAAGATAGTGAATGAGTTTACAGTCAACTGTAGTCGATTCAACGACACAAGATAGTGATGGGTTGACGGTGAACGTAGTCGATTCAACGACACAAGATAGTGATGGGTTTACGGTCAACTGTGTCGATTCAACGACACAAGATAGTGATGAGTTTACGGTCAACTGTAGTCGATTCAACGACACAAGATAGTGATGGGTTTACGGTCAACTGTAGTCGATTCAACGACACAAGATAGTGATGGGTTTACGGTGAACGTAGTCGATTCAACGACACAAGATAGTGATGGGTTTACGGTCAACTGTAGTCGATTCAACGACACAAGATAGTGATGGGTTTACGGTGAACGTAGTCGATTCAACGACACAAGATAGTGATGGGTTTACGGTGAACGTAGTCGATTCAACGACACAAGATAGTGATGGGTTTACGGTGAACGTAGTCGATTCAACGACACAAGATAGTGAATGAGTTTACGGTCAACTGTAGTCGATTCAACGACACAAGATAGTGATGGGTTTACGGTGAACGTAGTCGATTCAACGACACAAGATAGTGATGGGTTTACGGTCAACTGTAGTCGATTCAACGACACAAGATAGTGATGGGTTTACGGTCAACTGTAATCGATTCAACGACACAAGATAGTGATGAGTTTACGGTCAACTGTAGTCGATTCAACGACACAAAATAGTGATGGGTTTACGGTCAACTGTAGTCGATTCAACGACACAAGATAGTGATGGGTTTACGGTCAACTGTAGTCGATTCAACGACACAAGATAGTGATGGGTTTACGGTCAACTGTAGTCGATTCAACGACACAAGATAGTGATGGGTTTACGGTGAACGTAGTCGATTCAACGACACAAGATAGTGATGGGTTTACGGTGAACGTAGTCGATTCAACGACACAAGATAGTGATGGGTTTACGGTGAACGTAGTCGATTCAACGACACAAGATAGTGAATGAGTTTACGGTCAACTGTAGTCGATTCAACGACACAAGATAGTGATGGGTTTACGGTCAACTGTAGTCGATTCAACGACACAAGATAGTGATGGGTTTACTGTCAACTGTAGTCGATTCAACGACACAAGATAGTGATGGGTTTACGGTCAACTGTAGTCGATTCAACGACACAAGATAGTGATGGGTTTACGGTGAACGTAGTCGGTTCAACGACACAAGATAGTGATGGGTTTACGGTGAACGTAGTCGATTCAACGACACAAGATAGTGATGGGTTTACGGTGAACGTAGTCGATTCAACGACACAAGATAGTGAATGAGTTTACGGTCAACTGTAGTCGATTCAACGACACAAGATAGTGATGGGTTTACGGTCAACTGTAGTCGATTCAACGACACAAGATAGTGATGGGTTTACGGTCAACTGTAGTCGATTCAACGACACAAGATAGTGAATGAGTTTTCGGTCAACGTAGTCGATTCCGATGTTCTGACAAATTGGCCAGACTGTGGTACGTGTTAAAAATGTTGCTTATCACAAACTGTCGAGTCACAATCAAATTACAATAACCCAATTACACAAGTGGCACAATAAACTGTGTCATTGATAAAATGATAGAAGAAACAGATACACTTAGTGCACACGTTTCACAGTGACAGATTAACAAGTTCTGCAGGCGTGGCTAACGTATTTGTAGGTTATGTTAGAATCATCATCACTGCACACTGGGCAAGTCCATAGGTGCCACGATCGTCTCCTCCATGAAAATTAGGTCATGGAACATTGGGAGCACATTTCCGTTTCCGGTGCGCAGCACTTTGAGATGAAGACTTGTTGAACGTGACAAGTTACAACATCAACATTTTTTCTTGATATAGTTATAGTTATTTCAAGGCTACGGTATCACTGCAAACAAATGAAAATCCATAATTGCTCAACCGCCCGTCACAGTAGAATCATCCAAATTAACATATCATCGAATATCCAAACAAAGAAAGGCAGCTGCAGTTCCCATCATAACCGCTACAGCACACGTCAAAAGGCATAAGGCCAAGTAGCACCGAAAATGAAAGCAGCTGAACTGTCCTTCGTCATGCGATAGCATCATTTATTGTAAGCAATCTGAATATAGAAACACCATCCGGATGAAAAACACAGCTCACGGTGCACAGAGCTCTAAACTCAGTACCGCCGGCAGCAAGCCGGACTTACAATATGAGGAAACTATAACAAGGAACACTTTTTAGAGTGTCTCTACGTTTCCTGTCGCCTATCCTCCATTTTGACCGGAAGCCCTACACTTTAAATATTTATGTCTATCTCCATTCTCTTCAAAATACAGTAATCCCTCAGTTATCGCGGTTAATATGGACCAGAACCGGCCGCGATAAGTGAAAAACCGCGAAGTAGTGTCACCCTCTCATTTTTAACATACGTAAATTTTTTGTGTATGTATAATATCAATAAGTGTATATGAAACCACATAAGTGCATATGTTATCATTAGAACATTAAAGAATAGTTTCAAACATGTAAATAAAATATTAATAGTATAAATAACATACATAAAATATTTCTTTAACAACAATTCCCCAATTTTGAATTTTTGAACAATCCGCTATGTAGCGAGGCCGCGATAAATGAACCGCGAAGTAGCGAAGGATGACTCTACTTAAACCTCTGAGGACAACCCTAACACACGTACACAAACTCCGTTCCATGGTCTAAGATTCACAAATTGTACAGTTAGATGTGTTACTGGTCAGGTTTACATGCGTGAAAACATAACTTAAGAATAACATTATCTATTGCGTTATATTGTTTGATCTGACAGGCCGTGGAGGACACCGTCTCAGCTGAATCGTACCACTAGCTGACTTATGCAACTAGCTGACTTATGCAACTAGCTGACTTATGCAACTATAGCTCGTTTCAAATCACGTGCCCAACTTCAAAACGCTATTACTCAGTAAACGTTTGTTAAAAACTGTTGAAATTTTCCAAATGTTATTAGAATGCAAAAGACCCTTTAAATGTATATTTAATAAATATCTTGCAGCTGCAGTTTTTTTTCTTAAAGCGGCGAATTTCTTTGATGTTTGTCAAAATTGTGAACCCCTAAATAATAGAAATTACCGTAGTTGCTGGTCTATGATTAATTTTCACTAGGTAAAGGCGTGGCCGTAATGGGGAAATAACCTAATAAGACAAAACACCAGGAGAATTAGTGTCTTCTCAGTTCGAGGACGGACGATAATATCAAGGTATACCTGTATGTCCAATTTTCATAGTTGTGTGGTCCTGAAAAGGACCGTTTGTTGAACTAATTTAAGGTAATATAGGGGCCAACATTGTGGGGGCTATATACTTTCATTCTGAATCAGACGAGTCTAAAAGATTAATAACTGTTTGGGGTTGAACATTCCACAAACCATCATTGTTCCAATATTCCTCTTCCTGTTTTAAGACGTGGTCTTCACATTTAGCCCAATAATCTTTGTCTATATTTAATAAAGCGAGATTAGCAAGAGTCTTTACATCGCATATTTTGAATGTTGTATTTTCATCTGCCACTTGTCCTTTTAATTTTGCCCAGATTAGTTCTATTTGATTTAAATGAGCATGGTAAGGTGGCAGCCTCAAACTTATATGACCGTGCTCTTGGATAATCTTATCTATTTGAAAAATCTTTGTCCTTTGTTTTTGCTTTACTAGAGATAGTAATTCAGGTTTTAAGTACATGTTATTAAATTGTATGTGCTCCTTTGTGAGCCATATCTTAATAGCATCTTTTGTACTGGATGACGTCGGGACTTTATCTTCAAGTGCAACAATGTTGTGGTACGCTGCATTGTCCATTATTAGGCAAGATGGTCGATCTAGTGATGGGAGAACAGAATTTTCAATCCAATGTCTAAATATGTGACCATTCATCTCAGAGTGATAATCCCGATTGTCTATGGATTTTGAAAGAAAAATGAGCTCTGCATTCTGTATTAGTCCATGTTGTCGACTACCTGCATGAGCAATTATCAAGCGCTGTCCTTTGCTGCTAGGTACTAATCTCTTAATCTTTCCATCTGATGACTGCCATTCCCTTTGGTTAGTGTGGTGAGCATTGATC
Source organism: Megaustenia siamemsis (assembly GCA_032433765.1). NCBI lineage: Eukaryota > Metazoa > Mollusca > Gastropoda > Stylommatophora > Ariophantidae > Megaustenia > Megaustenia siamemsis. Next base: position 46,210,977 of record JAVIAB010000156.1, read on the forward strand.
CATGATTCATCCAAGTACACAATATCATAACCTTGCTTGCGCACCTCTTTTACTTCACGTAAGTACTTGCTTCTCATGACTACTATATGTGGCTTCTCACAGATGATGTTTCGTCCATTGGAATACTTTCTGAATGTAAAGCCTGCAGCTCTCACATTCCTCCATAATGTAGACTTTGATATTTCAATACTGTTGTTCTTTTTCAGCGATACTTTTAATTTTCTTATTGTAACAGTTTCATTCATACCCAACATTTTGCGAATTTCACTTCTAATAAGTTCACTGTCGAAATTATCCAACATTTTTGCTCTTCCTTGTGATTTTGTATATTTTGAACATTGACGGCCACGTGTTTGAATCCAGCGATTCAATGACCGTTTAGATAAATCCAAAATGTGTCTTGTCCTATTCTCAGGGTTTTCTAAAGAATGAAATAATCTTCCTCGTTTAGCCTCTTTGCAAAAATAGTCATACATTTTTATTGCGATGTTTTGTAAACTGCAGAATTTCATTTTAAGACTCATGATAAATGTTATCGTTCCACGATTCTACCTATGAATGAACGGAAATGGAACACACAATTTCTCGTGTTTTTTACAAGTGTCTAATTGTGTCAAAAAACCACGGTAAAAGCGTGCAAACACGTCATTTTTACCGTGTATGGATTTTTACTCGCTATTTTTAACTTAAAATACTGTAAACATTAAGTTTTGACTGCATCAATGGGTCGTTATAAATTTATATAAATCGAATAAGCAACAATAATAACCAAATGTTTTTTTTTTAATGAAATTAATTCCCTGTTGGGTTCTAATCATTATAACTTTACATGCAAATTTGGAACAACTTACAACAAGCGGTTAAAAAGCTATCGATTTTAAAAGTTGGGCACAAGTTATGAAACAAGCTATAGCTGACTCATACCACTAGCTGACTTATGCAACTAGCTGACTCATACTACTAGCTGACTTATGCGACTAGCTAACTTATACTACTAGCTGACTTATGCAACTAGCTGAGTCTTACTACTAGCTGACTTATGTAACTAGCTAACTCATACTACTAGCTGACTTATGCAACTAGCTGAGTCTTACTACTAGCTGATTTATGCAACTAGCTAACCCATACTACTAGCTGGATTATGCAACTAACTAACTCATACTACTAGCTGACTTATGCAACTAGCTAACTCATACTACTAGCTGACTTATACAACTAGCTGACTTATGCAACTAGCTAACTCATACTACTAGCTGACTTATACAACTAGCTAACTCATACTACTAGCTGACTTATGCAACTAGCTGAATCATACCACTCGCTGGATTATGCAACTAACTAACTCATACTACTAGCTGACTTATGCAACTAATTAACTCATATTAATAGCTGAATTATGCAACTAGCTGAATCATACCACTAGCTGACTTATACAACTAGCTAACTCATACTACTAGCTGACTTATGCAACTAGCTGAATCATACCACTCGCTGGATTATGCAACTAACTAACTCATACTACTAGCTGACTTATGCAACTAATTAACTCATATTAATAGCTGAATTATGCAACTAGCTGAATCATACCACTAGCTGACTTATGCAACTAGATAACTCATACAACTAGCTTGCTTATGCCACACATCATAATCACCAAGTACCGGGCCTACTATCATAGATGATCATGTCCCTCCACAACTTTCGATCTCGACAGTTATTTATCATTTCTGTTGTTGACTTTCTGCCAAGTCATTCTCTTAAGCTGTCTGGTGTTTTCTCTCATTGCTTCCCTCTATCTCTTCGTCCCTCAATTTTCCCGGTTGTTACAATATATTCCAGCTGTTCTCTTCTCATTAAATTGCCAAAAATTATGATTGATTCTTCCTAATATTGGAAATCAGCTCTCTTTTTTGCTTTGACCTCTTTCAGAACGTTTTCATTACTCTTCTTAGCTGCCCATGGTATTCTCAACATTCTTCTGTAAAATCACATTTCTACAGACTTCAGTGATTTTCTTGTCTGTTGTCCTATTGTCCATGATTCACATCCATATGTTAAGACTGGCTCTACATAACATTTAAGAACTCATTTTCTTGTTTCTATTGTCAAAAATGGATTGCATATTATCTTCCTAATTTTTTGGAAAGCTGCTTTTGCCTGAACCATTCTGCATTTCGCCTCTGTTGTACATCTTCCGTCTGAGGTTAACAAAGTTCCCAAATCATTAAATTCATTTACATGTTTTAATATTGTTCCACTTGTCTTTATTTTACACCTTTACTTTTTCTTTGTTGTTACCATTACTTCTGTATTTTTGCTAGTAAGGCTGTGTCCTCTAGTTTTGTTTTCCTTCACTATAATGTCTAACATTTCTTGTAACTCATTTTCACTCTTAGCGATTAAGACTGTATCATCAGCATACCTTAGATTATTTATATTATGACCTCCGATTGTTATTCCAGGCATGCCCCTTATGGATCTTAAAATAATCTCACTATACATATTAGCAAATCTAGTGACAACACACAACCTTGCCTAACACCCTGTTTTATTGTTTGAAACATTCCCAATTTACTTCTAGTTCTTATGGCCGCTGTTTGTTGCCAGTACATGTTCTTTATTATTCTTAGATCTTTGCTGTCTATGTTTATGCTTTCTAAATTTTGATTATTTCTTGGTGCTTTACTTTGTCAAATGCTTTGGTATAATCTATGAAACATAGGTATAGATCTGTTTTCACCTCTATGGCTCTTTCTACTAAAGATCTTATGATATAAATGGGATTGCTTGTTCCTTTATCTCTAACAAAACCACACTGTTCATCGCTAATTTCTGGACTGATTTTGTTTCGCACTCTTCGCATGATGATTCTTAGTAATATCTTAGTCATATGACTCATAAGGCTTATTGTGCGATGATCATCGCATTCAATCGCACCCGATTTCTTTGGTAGGGCTATGAATATTGATTTGAGCAGGTCGTCTGGTATATATCCACTGATGTAGATATCATTCAATATTTTTGTTATTATTTATATTCCAAAATCACCAATGGCTTCAATCTCTTTTTTAGTTATATTATCTGTTCCAGGAGCTTTGCCTGCTTTCATATTGCGCAAGGCGTCTTCCACTTTTTCTCTGAGAAATTCTGGGCCTTCTCCATTATCCTTAATATTTACCTCTGTTCGTTCATCACTATAAAGTTCTTTAATGTATTCTGTACATCGTTCCCTTATGCTTTCTTGTTCAATCAACAGTTCTTCTTTTGATCTTAAGCATCCAGCTTTTGGTTGCTTTTTTCTTCCTATTAATTCTTCAATTTGTCTGTATATAGCTTTGACATCTCCTTTTTGTTGCATTTCAATGTCTTTGCATCTCTCTTTTAGCCATGCTTCTTTTGCTTCATTGAATTTTATTACAATTTCTTTATTTAATCTCTTTTACTCATATTTGTTATCCTTTTTTTTACTTCTTGTATCCATTATCTGTAAAATGTCATCTACCATCCATTTCTTTCTTGAATTTGTCTTGAATTTGATGGTATGAACTCTTTTGATGTTTGTTGCATTGATTCTTTTTAACATGTCACACTGTTCATCAATGCTTTGTATCTTCTCTATTGCATTGTACCGGTTCTGGATTGTGATTTTATATTTGTCTTGCAGCTTCTTGTCTAATTTGAGTAAATCTAAATTTAATTTGATGATAACTGATGCTCGTTTTGTTGCTTTTAATTTTACTCTAAGCTTTCCCACAACTGGTACATGATCACTATTGCAATCTGCTCCTGGTCTAGTTTTCACACACACCAGACTGTTTCTAAATCTATTGCTTATCATTATATAATCAGTTTGATTACGTGCGTTGTCTCCTGGGAATTTCCATGTCCACAGACGTCGTGGACTTTGCTTAAACCAGGTGTTTCATATCATCATGTTGCTTGTTCTTGCTCAGTCAATAAGTTTGTCAGCTCTTTCATTCCTCTCGCCTAATCCATAATTACCAACAACTTCCTCAACTCTTTTTTTTCCTACTTTTACGTTAAGATCCCCTAGAACTATGGTTTTATGTACTTATGCAACTAGCTCACTCATACTACTAGCTGGCTTATGTAACTAGCTCACTCATACTACTAGCTGACTTATGCAACTAGCTGACTCATACTACTAGCTGACTTATGCAACTAACTGACTCATACTACTAGCTGACTTATGCAACTATCTGACTCATACTACTAGCTGACTTATGTAACTAACTGATGCACACCACTAGCTGACTTATGCAACTAGCTAACTCATACTACTAGCTGACTTATGCAACTATCTGACTCATACTACTAGCTGACTCATGTAACTAATTGATGCACACCACTAGCTGACTCATGTAACTAATTGATGCACACCACTAGCTGGCTTATGCAACTAGTTAACTCATACCATTAGCTGACTTTCGTCACTAGCTGATTCATACTACCAGCTGACTTGTGCCACTACCTGACTCATGCCAGTACCTGACTCTACCTGAAACACTTAGGTAAGTCTTGAGTCTATCTGCCTAAAACTTAGCTAATTCTTGCTCCATCTGTCTGCAGCCAGTTCGCGAAGGGCACCATGTATAAGCCCATGTTACAACTAAAGTACATCAGACTTCGAGGAAGAGACCCAAACATCGGACTAATTCCACAACACTGTGGACAGGGACACATCAACAAGCTTTTAAAGCATGAACATTAGGTACCTATTCGTTCATTAATTAAAGGTAAAGGTAAAGTAAAGTAAAGTAAAGTAAAGTAAAGTAAAGTAAAGTAAAGTAAAGTAAAGTAAAGTAAAGTAAAGTAAAGTAAAGTAAAGTAAAGTAAAGTAAAGTAAAGTAAAGTAAAGTAAAAGTAAAAGTAAAAGTAAAAGTAAAGTAAAGTAAAGTAATAAAGTAAAGTAAGTAAAGTAAAAGTAAAGTAAAGTAAAGTAAAGTAAAGTAAAAGTAAAGTAAAGTAAAGTAAAATAATAAAGTAAAGTAAAGTAAAGTAAAATAAAGTAAAGTAAAGTATGACAAGGAGACTGAGCTTTAACGATGCGCAACTCTTCCTCGCCGAAATAAAATTTGTAACTAGATGTGGTCAGTAACCCCGGCCAAAGTTTTCACAGTCTTAACCAAAATATGCCAGTAGTTAAGTCTTCGGTATATTCAGTCAGGTCGCTTAATGTATGAGTCTTCAGTATATTCAACCAGGACGCTTTATGTATGAGTTTTCAGTGTATTCAATCAGGACGCTTTATGTATAAGTCTTCGGTATATTCAGTCAGGACGCTTTATGTATGAGTCTTCAGTATATTCAATCAGGACGCTTTATGTTAGAGTCTTCAGTGTATTCAATCAGGACACTTTATGTATGAGTCTTCAGTGTATTCAATCAGGACGCTTTATATATGAGTCTTCAGTATATTCAATCAGGACGCTTTATGTATGAGTCTTCAGTATATTCAATCAGGACGCTTTATGAGTCTTCAGTATATTCAGTCAGGACGCTTTTTGAGTCTTCAGTATATTCAGTCAGGACGCTTTATGAGTCTTCAGTATATTCAGTCAGGACGCTTTATGTATGAGTCTTCAGTATATTCAGTCAGGACGCTTTATGAGTCTTCAGTATATTCAGTCAGGACGCTTTTTGAGTCTTCAGTATATTCAGTCAGGACGCTTTATGAGTCTTCAGTATATTCAGTCAGGACGCTTTATGAGTCTTCAGTATATTCAGTCAGGACGCTTTTGAGTCTTCAGTATATTCAGTCAGGACGCTTTATGAGTCTTCAGTATATTCAGTCAGGACGCTTTATGTATGAGTTTTCAGTATATTCAGTCAGGACGTTTTATGAGTCTTCAGTATATTCAGTCAGGACGCTTTATGAGTTTTCAGTATATTCAGTCAGGACGCTTTATGAGTCTTCAGTATATTCAGTCAAGACGCTTTATGAGTCTTCAGTATATTCAATCAGGACGCTTTATGAGTCTTCAGTATATTCAGTCAGGACGCTTTTTGAGTCTTCAGTATATTCAGTCAGGACGCTTTATGAGTCTTCAGTATATTCAGTCAGGACGCTTTATGTATGAGTCTTCAGTATATTCAGTCAGGACGCTTTATGAGTCTTCAGTATGTTCAGTCAGGACGCTTTTTGAGTCTTCAGTATATTCAGTCAGGACGCTTTATGAGTCTTCAGTATATTCAGTCAGGACGCTTTATGAGTCTTCAGTATATTCAGTCAGGACGCTTTTTGAGTCTTCAGTATATTCAGTCAGGACGCTTTATGAGTCTTCAGTATATTCAATCAGGACGCTTTATGAGTCTTCAGTATATTCAGTCAGGACGCTTTATGTATGAGTCTTCAGTATATTCAGTCAGGACGCTTTATGAGTCTTCAGTATATTCAGTCAGGACGCTTTATGAGTCTTCAGTATATTCAGTCAGGACGCTTTATGAGTCTTCCGTATATTCAGTCAGGACGCTTTATGAGTCTTCAGTATATTTAATCAGGAGGCTGTATGAGTCTTCAGTATATTCAGTCAGGACGCTTTATGAGTCTTCAGTATATTCAGTCAGGACGCTTTATGAGTTTTCAGTATATTCAGTCAGGACGCTTTATGAGTCTTCAGACTAAAAATGTAGCAGCCTACAGACGACAGAGTCATGACACAGGCGGGCTCGTCCCCTTAAAGTGTCAAGAAGCTAATGGACCGTAACACTTGCTGGAGCTGCGGTCCACTTCTGACGATATATTACTTCCTGCTGCAGACTCTATTGAAAGTTGTTATAACGTCTCGTTTAATTTAAAAAAAAAACCACAACAAAAAGCAGGTTGAATGTAGAACATGACAAAAGATTGGCTTTAATAAACACTTATCTGTACAATTTGAATCTATGTCCAAATACAAGCACAGTCATCGTGTTAAACATCAGATGTATGACATAATTTATCTGTTACAATTTTATTTAATAAATATAGTTGTAATGAAAGAAACCAGTTATAAAATATACATCAGGCTATACAATTTTAAAATCTGAGGTGGAAAAAGCTATAAAAACAATGAAAAAGGGAAAACATCAGGACCTGACAGCATACAGATAGAGATGATACAGGCACTAGAAGATTTTGGCATTGAAGTGATTACAGACATATGCAACGACATATACCATACAGTATACATACCAAATGAACTAAAAACATCAACTTTCATTGCATTGCCTAAAAAGAATGGTGCAGTTGAATGCAGTGACTTTAGAACAATAAGCCTAATGAGCCATGTTACAAAAATCTTGCTAAAAGTTATACAAGGAAGGATTCAGAATAAAATTAATACTGATTTAGATTAGAAGCAATTTGGATTTAGGAAAAATAGCGGGACAAAAGAAGCCATAGTCTGCATGAGAACATTAATCGAAAAGTACACATAAGTAAACAAACCAATATATGCCTGCTTCATAGACTACACCAAAGCTTTTGATAGAGTACACCACAAACAACTTATAGAATGCCTAAAAGAGATACATCTAGATGACATGGACATACGACTAATATGTAATCTATACTGGGAGCAAACAGCAATAATAAAATATAACAAAGAGTTCTCTACACCCATTGATATAAAAAGAGGAGTAAGACAAGGATGCATATTATCACCAAGCTTGTTCAATCTATACACTGAGCAAATCTTGAAAAAACATCTCAGAGATACCAGGCCTAAACATTAATGGAAAGATAATCAATAACCTAAGATATGCTGACGATACTGTACTACTAGCAGAAAATCCTAATGATCTACAACAATTACTTAATGAAATAACTTGACAAGCAAAAAATATGGACTAGATATGAATACCAAAAAGACTAAAACTATGTTCATAAACAAAGAAAATACTCAAAACCCACAAGTGGATATCAAAATTGAAGGAATAGACCTGGAGACAGTTCAGAACTACAATTACCTTGGACATACTATAACCAGTGATGGAAAATGTACAACTGAAATAAACAAAAGAATAGGAATGGCAAAAAGTAATTTTAATGTCATGAAGAACATACTAACATCAAAACAAATAACACCAGGGCTGAAACTAAGAATAGCAAAATGTTACATCTTCTCAATATTCCTATATGGTGCAGAAACATGGACATTATACAAGAAAACAGAACAGAGAAGTGAAGTGAAGCCTTTGAAATGTGGATATATAGAAGAATATGTAGAATTGGATGGAAAGAAAAGAAAACAAACGATGAAGTCTTAAAACAACTAACAGTAAAAGAGAACTACTAAACACAATTCAAACAAGACAAAAGCGATTTTTGGGCCATGTTAAAAGACACAACAGCCTACTAAAAGTAATCCTGGAGGGGAAAATACAAGGTAAAAGAGGCAGAGGCAGACCAAGACTAACATGGACAAGTAAAATCAAAAAATGGACAAATCAGCCCATGACAACCTGCACCATCAAAGCAAGAAACAGAGTAGAATGGCGCTCCATGATAGCCAACCTTCGTTGCGGAGATGGCACTCGATGATGATGATGAGTTGTAATGCACTTTTTAAAATATTATTTAAAACGTATTTATAATAAAGCTTTGTTCAGTATTTGAGTTGAGAGGTTGCGTTTAAGTTGGCTTCTAAAAATGGAGGTCAGACTAGTAAAATAAAAGGTTGGGAACCGTTTCCTGTAGTGGCCTAGGGCTTATCTGGTGGTAAACGGATACACTAGGCCGCTGTATCTCTAGCACAGAAGTGCAATGTAATATTCACTGCGGAATCTTCAATTACTAACACAATGATATTGCAAAAAAATAAATCGAAGAAGGAAGGAAGTCCGATAATGAAAAATACCTTGCTGAAGTCGGATGTATGGGCCGAAGTGTGCACAATACTAGTGCTTGTTGGTAGTGACAACATAATACTTGTACGCCAAGTTAATGCCTCTTTCAATGACAAGCGATGGTCAACAACAGAAATGATAAATAAGTGTTGGGATCGAAAGTTGTGCAGAATCATGATAACTTATGCCAGCAGGCATGGTACTTGATGATGATGATGATGATGATGATGATGATATCAAAGGTTATAATCAAACTATATTCGTGAAACCAGTAGATATCTGAGTAATCCCTTACGTAAATACATGTACTTCTATTACATATCCCGCGATGTTGCACACAAATAACGTCCGACTTTAATTTCCCAGACAACAAGAGCTCACATGTCATCCAAGTCACTGATACAGTATCTAGGCAATCTGATAACAGCTACTTGTTTTTTCTCGAGAATCAACGTATAGCTCCATGGACCTCCTCGCTGAATTAACTCTTTCAGTACGGAAGCTTTCTATCAATATCTGTCAGCGCCCCTCGTAGGAGGCAGGAGAGATGGACGCAGCCACCCTGGTGGAACGTAGATGTCGAGGAAGCTTGGCGGAGCAAGAGACAAACGGTCAAGACATGGCAGAAAGCCAGAAGGTATGGTAGAACACAACCTGAGCTCTTGAAGCGTCTGAAAGTAGAGGTCGACCAAAAAATTATGCACTTTAAACTATGCGCTAAGCAGGCTAAGGATGCCAAATGGGATGACTTCTGTAAAAAAGTGTGCTCAGAAAAATCGCTAGCCACATTCTGGCGCCTTCATCAGTGCATGAATGGCACACCACGACACAGAGGTATACCAGACTTTCAGAGCACAGACCAGATATGGCACAAATCTGATGAGAGCAAAGGGAAGGCCCTGCTTGCCCGCTACATTGAGCAGACGGACCAAAGAAATGAGGCTGTAAGAATGAGGATACGGGGATCTTTGTCAAATTTGTGTGAGGATGTAGGGCTGGAAGAAGATCTCACAATCACAACCGATACCATTCGCGCGACACTTAAAAGGTCACACAACACTGCTCCTGGTCCAGATGGTGTTCGGTATGATGACATAGGCGATTTAGTTGATGACGACTTGACAACACTGGCCAATGAGTTTAATGCCAGTATTCGGAGTGGCCAGATTAAGGAGGAGTGGCTACACAGCTACTTACTACCGCTACCGAAGCCAAACAAGGACCATTCTCAGATCAGTGCCTACAGAATCATCACAATGCAGAACACTGCGGGCAAGCTGCTGGAGAAAATAGTTGCTCGTGTCCTCACGTGTCGCCTTGAACAGAAACGCGTATTCCCATCCACACTCGGAGGTTATAGATATAACAAAGAGACATGGCTCAATGCGGCAGTATTTGCCTATGACGTCTTCGAAGGCTTCCACAGACGAGAGGAGACATGTGCTGCTGCTATAGATCTGGAGGATGCATACAACAGGGTACCATTTGAATATCTCATGCATATGCTTCTCAAACTGGCGGTGAACCCCTTCCTCATAAGATGGATCGCCGCGGCACTGTTTCAGAGGAAGGTGATACTCAGATGTGGAAGTTGGTCTTCCGAGCCAACATCCATTTGTCCTGGGCTGCCACAAGGCTCACCATTGTCACCAGTTCTATTTAATGTGTACACAATAACGATCACGGAGCAACAGCTGGATGGGAGGGGAAGAACTATGACTTTTGCTGATGATATTCTGGTATATCGACAGGGAAGAGAAAGACGGGGAATCGCCTCCACAATGCAAGACGAACTCGATCGCATTTCTTCCTGGTGTGGGGTTTCAGGTGCCTTGGTTAATCCTAATAAAGCATCAGTTTCATGGTTCTCCCTTAACAATCATATCGTTAATACGACCACACCGGTAGTACGAATGGGAGCTGATGAGGTGACCAGGGACAAGTTGATGACGTACCTCGGAGTTAAGTTTGATCGCAGCCTGTGTTTTCGGGACCACGTTGACCATGTGATAACAAAATCCCGCAAAGGATTAGCCGCCTTGAAGGTCATGGCAGCTGTCAACATCGAGCAGAGGCTACTTACTCTTCTGTTCCAGGGATTGGTCCTCGCATCAATCGAGTATGCCCTGGCCATTCTTACTGTCAGTACGACTCAAATTGATAGGCTGGAGAAAATACAAAATGAAGCCATGCGCATTATCCTGGGATGTATGAGGGACACTCCCTGTGTGGCAATGAGGTATCTTCTTGACTTTCCAACCATGGATGACAGAATCAAGATCTGGAGAGCACGAGCATACCTGAAGATTAGTACAGATACAGAGCATCCATTGCACCACGTGCTCAACACAGAGAAAGGTACCAGGCTAAAAAGAGGCAAATCATGGGTGGGCCGAGCAGAAGATGTCATCAAACAGGTCTGTGGGCTTACCAATCTCAGCGTTGGTGAGGAGTGGATACCGGTGCATACGTCATTCAAGGGGACTTTCTCATGTATTGTCACACTCGACAGGAAAAGTAGGGAACAGAACCCAGTCGTGGTTAATGCTGAGGTCAACGGTCTCATCTGCGATAACACCGATGAGAAAGATGCAGTCATCTATACAGACGGATCTGTAAGACGACACGAAAAAAGTGCATGGGCATTTACAGCACGTTCGGCAGGCAGAATAGCCAAGGAAGACAGTGGTGCATACGCCATGACCACGAGTAGCATGACAATGGAGGTGATGGCAGTGACCAAGGCATTCAAATGGTTAGAGTCACAAGACTACATCCACGCATGTATACTGAGTGATTCGATGAGCATGATAAAAAAAAAGTGGAGGCGGGCTTTGTACGCAGGCAATGGGTAGAGTCGTTGCAGAAATCCAAAATACGTAAGGTCACCTTTGTCTATGTCCCTGGACATGCGGGAGTACGGGGAAATGAGAGAGCGGACAGGTTGGCTAGCTGCGCTGTTGTTGAGGACGGGCAACCGATGGATCGGGCGGACGTCATCAATGCACTCCGAGATGTGGGAAGAGCACAGGACTTCGACAAACACAGATCAACGTCGCTTCTTCGGATGATGGAAATGGGAGTTAAGATGGGCACAGCCAGAAATGAGAAACTTGGTGGCCGTGTAAGAAGACTTATCAACCAACATAGAACTGGAGTCGTCAGTCGCTGGACACTGAGGGAATTGCTGAGGAGGGGATCTGAGCACCTATGGACATGTTCGGAGTGCAATGATGATGACCCGCAAATAACTCAATAACTCAATAACTCAATCTATCTATTGACCCTTCGAGCCGTAGCCGGCCCACAGGGCGTAGACCAAGATACTCCTCTTATCTCAATTTTTATTCTAGCAGTTTTCAATTCTTTTAAAGATATTTTATAAAACCTCGTCATTTGTCTCTGTTCTGTGCAAGCAGCTCTATCTCATTGAGGGAGCCGATTCCTGCTGCTCTTGCCTCTCTCATCAGTGTTCTTCTCAGTGTCTCTCTGGGTCTTTCTCTTTTCCTCTTACCTGTTGTTTCCCACATGAGGGCTTTTATCAATTTAGCGGTAAGGATTTCAGAGACAAAATTTTTCATGTTTTTAAATATCAATCTACATGTTTATACTTATCTCAAACTTAATATATTATTGATGAATGTTACAATACTTAGACAAGGAATTAGGTTTCACCAATACCAAGATGATGGTCATCATCATCATCAAGTACCGGGTCTGCTGGCGTAGGTGATCATGTCTCTCCACAACTTTCGATCACGACATTTTTTATCATTTCTGTTGTTGACCTTCTGTCAAGCCATTCTCTTAAGATGTCTGGTATCTTTTCTCTTTGCTTCCCTCTATCTCTTCGTTCCTCAATTTTTCCGCTTGTTACAATATGTTCCAGTTGTTCGCTTCTTATTACATGACCAAAAGATGATGAATGTTTCTTCCTAATATACCAAGATAATACAAGACATATATAAAGAATACTGTTTGATGACAGTTTACACTAATCAAATTGAGAGTGACGCACTGTGTGGCCTAAACGTACATGACTAAAATTGGCACGGAGCATGGTGTGTTAAAACGTACGGAAATTAATCATATGTTTTATCATCTTTGTGGTGTGCAAGGAGAATAAATAGATCTGTAGGGCTTACCAATATTAACGCTGCCGAGGAGTGGATACCGGTGTCTACGTCATTCAGAGGGACATTCACGTGAATTGTCATACTCAATAGGAAATATAGGGAACAGAACTCATACGTGGCCAATGCGGAGGTCAGCGGTCTCATCTGGGATAACACCGTTGAGAAAGATGCAGTCATCTATACAGATGGATCTGTAATACGACACCAAAGGAGTGCATGGGCATTTACAACACGCTCGGCAGGCAGAATAGTCAAGGAAGACAGTGGTGCATACGTTATGACCACGAGTAGCATGACGATGGAGGTGACGGCAGTGACCAGGGCATTCATCTGGTTAGAGTCACAAGACTACACCCACGCCTGTATACTGAGTGATTCGATGAGCATGAAAAGAAGAGTGGAGGCGGGCTCTGTGCGCAAAGCAATGGATAGAGTCGTTGCAGAAGTCAAAAATACGTAAGGTCGTCTTTGTCTACGTCACTGAACAATGCCGGAGTACGGGGAAATGAAAGAGCGGACAGTTTGGCTAGCTGCGTTGTCGTTGAAGACGGTCAACCATCAGACCGGACGGACATCATCAATACCCTCCGAGATGTTGGAAGGGCACAGGACTTCGACAAACATGAGACCACGTCACTCCTTCGGATGAAAGAGATGAGAGTTAAGATGGGCACAGCCAGAAACAAGAAACTGAGTGGGTGTATAAAAAGACTTATCAACCAACACAGAACTGGCGTCGTCAGTCACTGGACACTGCGGGGCTTGCTGAGGAGGGGATCTGAGCACCTATGGACATATTCAGAGTGCAATGATAATGAGGGGATCTAAGCACCTATGGACATATTCAGAGTGCAATGATGATGAGGGGATCTGAGCACCTATGGACATATTCTGAGTGCAATGATGATGAGGGGATCTAAGCACCTATGGACATATTCAGAGTGCAATGATAATGAGGGGATCTAAGCACCTATGGACATATTCAGAGTGCAATGATAATGAGGGGATCTAAGCACCTATGGACATATTCAGAGTGCAATGATGATGAGGGGATCTAATCACCTAAGGACATATTCGGAGAGCAATGATGATGAGGGGATCTAAGCACCTATGGACATATTCGGAGAGCAATGATGATGAGGGGATCTAAGCACCTATGGACATATTCGGAGTGCAATGATGATGAGGGGATCTAAGCACCTAAGGACATATTCAGAGTGCAATGATGATGAGGGGATCTAAGCACCTAAGGACATATTCGGAGTGCAATGATGATGAGGGGATCTAAGCACCTAAGGACATATTCGGTGTGCAATGATGATGAGGGGATCTAAGCACCTAAGGACATATTCGGTGTGCAATGATGAGGAGGGGATCTGAGCACCTAAGGACATATTCGGAGTGCAATGATGATGACCCGCAAATAACTCAATAGGAAATAAGCGGAATGAGGTAAACGTGGAACAAATATTTTTTAAAATATAAATGTATACAGTTGCTCAGCATGTGTTATTAAACTGCCTCCCATAGCTATTAGGATGAACATACTTCCTTGAGGCATAACCCGGACATTGAGATGGGGAAAAAAGCAGGAAGGACGGAAGTTGTATACCATTTTTTTTTCATGAAACAGTAAAATTATTTTTTACAAAGTTTAATTACGTAAAAAGCAACTGAGCCTTCTATTATTCTTCAAGGACAGAATCTATGCAACATTTAGGTATACGGTCAACCGGTCCCCGAACATCCTCCCATACTACGCCACTGACTGAATGAATACCTTCTTCTACTGACAGCTTCCTGGCAAAATTATACTGAATTAAATTTAGACTACGCCCCTGGCAATAAAATAACATCTTGTTAAAAATATGCGTAAGAAGGGTATATTATTTAAGACACATACTTCACTCGGCTCTTCTGTGTTCAGAATGTAAAACTAACGAAGGGAAACCTATTTACGTTATCTCCCTGCACGTTTCATGTCACTTGAACAGGTTTCGAAAATGTTTGTACAAATACAAGCACTTCCCAACTTGTTGAGAAATCATGTTGTAACTGCAATCGCAGTTTTCTGATAACAAAGAGACCCCTGGTAGTTTTCCTCCATTGGTATTGTTAGAATAAGTTAATTTTTTTTGTAACTCTTCTGTGTTCTCGTTTTTTTTAATTTTTAAATATTTTTTTGTGATCTTGTGCTCTTGTGAACTACTTCTTGTGTGCGTGTGTTCTTGTGAACTATTTCTTGTATTTCGTTGGCAAGGGTTAACCGGTTGGTAACAATCGTCAGCATGTGCCGTACCGGTTGACATAATCCATCATGGCTTTCCACAATTATCTGCCCACAGTACATCGTATCATTAATGTTATCTTCTCTCTTTTTTGCCCGCGATCTCTTTTCCCCTGTATTTCTCCAGTTGTCGACAATAAACGACGAAGAGA
Source organism: Megaustenia siamemsis (assembly GCA_032433765.1). Classification (NCBI taxonomy): domain Eukaryota; kingdom Metazoa; phylum Mollusca; class Gastropoda; order Stylommatophora; family Ariophantidae; genus Megaustenia; species Megaustenia siamemsis. Next base: position 46,226,402 of record JAVIAB010000156.1, read on the forward strand.
TACGGTAGAGAAGATGAAGTTTCAAATCAACAAGATCCCCTTTAAATGTCCTTTTGTTGCTTCTTGTATTATCTTTACTGCGCTATCCTCTTTTTTGGGGCCTAACATATAGAACCTATCGGTTTAAATCGGTTTCTTGCATGTCAAGGAGCAAACGTTATAAACAAATAAATAAATAGTAAACACAATTTAAGAATCCTTGTGTATTTATGTCCCCTGATGTTAAGAAAAATCATGTCTACTGACCTTGAGAATATGTTTATGGACGATGTGCGTGACTGTGCATATATTTGTTGTTTCTTTTTTCTTCTGAGTCAGCCGCTATGAAACGCAATCCATGTGTGAATATGAGTGTGTTTGTGAATATAAGCGTGTTTGTGAATATGAGTGCGGCCGTGTATATGAGTGTGTTTGTGAATATAAGTGTGTTTGTGAATATAAGTGCGGCCGTGTATATGAGTGTGTTTGTGAATATAAGTGCGGCCGTGTATATGAGTGTGTTTGTGAATATAAGTGCTGCAGTGTATATGAGTGTGTTTGTGAATATAAGTGCTGCCGGGTATATGAGTGTGTTTGTGAATATAAGTGTGTTTGTGAATATAAGTGTGTTTGTGAATATAAGTGTGTTTGTGAATATAAGTGCGGCCGTGTATATGAGTGTGTTTGTGAATATAAGTGCTGCAGTGTATATGAGTGTGTTTGTGAATATAAGTGCTGCCGGGTATATGAGTGTGTTTGTGAATATAAGTGTGTTTGTGAATATAAGTGTGTTTGTGAATATAAGTGTGTTTGTGAATATAAGTGCGGCCGTGTATATGAGTGTGTTTGTGAATATAAGTGCGACCGTGTATATGAGTGTGTTTGTGAATATAAGTGTGTTTGTGAATATGAGTGTGTTTGTGAATATGAGTGTGTTTGTGAATATGAGTGCGGCTGTGTATATGAGTGTGTTTATGAGTGTGTTTGTGAATATAAGTGTGTTTGTGAATATGAGTGCGGCTGTGTATATGAGTGTGTATATGACTATGTTTGTGAATATGAGTGCGGCTGTGTATATGAGTGTGTTTATGAGTGTGTTTGTGAATATGAGTGTGCTTGTGAATATGAGTGTGTTTGTGAATATGAGTGTGTTTGTGAATATGAGTGTGTTTGTGTATATGAGTGTGTTTGTGAATATGAGTGCGGCTGTGTATATGAGTGTGTTTATGAGTGTGTTTGTGAATATGAGTGCGGCTGTGTTTATGAGTGTATTTGTGAATATGAGTGTGCTTGTGAATATGAGTGTGTATATGAATGTGTTTGTGAATATGAGTGCGATTGTGTATGTGTGCTCGTTGCGGTTGTGTGTGTGTTGGCGACAACATGTTTGTAACCTAATATAGATCCTCTAACTTTAAGAGAAAAAATATATCTGGTTATATTAGGAGAGTGATCGAAGAGGGTGAGAAAGGAGTAGATGATGATAATGATGATGTTTGTGGGTGTGGTTGTGTAGTAAATTGAGGCTAGGAGTTTTACAGTGTGTGAAGTGACGTGCAAAAATACACTCCACCGGTTGTCAATATTTCTTACGTACACTTGTCCGTCTGTCTGCCTGTCTGCCTGCCTGCATGTCTGTCCGTCCGTCTGTCTGTCTGCCTGCCTGCCTGTCCGTCCGTCCGTCTGTCTGTCTGTCTGCCTGCCTGCCTGTCTGTCTGCTCGTCTGTCTGCCTGCCTGTCTGTCCGTCCGTCAGTCTGCCTGCCTGTATGACTGTTTGTCTGTCTGCCTGCCTGCCTGTCTGTCCGTCAGTCTGTCTGTCTGCCTATCAATTTGCCTGCCTGTATGTCTGTCTGTCCGTCTGTCTGTCTGTCTGTCTGTCTGTTTGACTTACCGTAGGTATTTATTATTATATAAACTTGTGTTCTTCCCATCTCAAGCACTTTCTATTTTCCTCTTATTCTCTCACTCTCCCTTCTCCACTCACTCTGCCAATTTCCACCTTCCTTATTTTTATTCCTTTTACACTTATACTTTCTTCTCTCTCTCTCTCTCTCTCCTTCTTCTCTTTTCTTCCCCCCTCTCCTTGATGGCACATACACATTATCTCCCCATTCACTATATTTATTTCTGCACGCTCACCCTTATCTTCAGTTTCTTCCCCCTCACAAGTATTCCCCCTCCCCCAATTCTCTATACTCTTGACCACTTTAACTTTGTCCACTTCCTCCCGTTTTCTAGTATCATCTATTCTTTTTTTTCTGCTCTCTCTATCCTCCCTAAATTTTCCTTAGTCATCGTAATTAAAAAAAAAAAAGCGCCATAAAAGTGGAGCATTACCCAGAAAAAAAAAAAATCAGTGATTAAAACAGAGAGAGAGGGGAAAACTAACATTTGTTTAATGTCAAGCCGGATAATGTCAGATCATCACTCGCTGGAATTTAGTTAGCTGATATGAATAGTAGTAGACAGTACAACCTGAGGCTGTCCTGCTGCCTTGCAGGTATGCTCGGGAGAGTAAAAGGTTAAGGAAGGGTACCCTGAAGTATAACAACCCCACTGCCTTCTGGGTGAGACATTTTAGTCAAAGGCTAGTGGAGCCAACCGTAAACAATTCAACGGAAGGCAACAGAAAACCACCGTCGTATTTTCGTTGTACAATCATGAATTGCCACAATAATAGATTTCACGACAACAATGTTAATGGCGAGATTTTATAAAAGATCTTTTCAAGGACTGAAAACTGCTAGAATATAAATTTAGATAAGAGAAGGAGTATCTGGGTCTATGCCCTATGGACCGGCTACGGCTCGAAAGGTCAATAGATAGATAGATGCATCATAAAAATAAACGAGACAAATCTGAAGCAAGTGCACAGCGTCAAATACTTGGGCACAATAATAACATCAGACGGAAGATGCACTACAGAAATAAAAAAAAAAACCACCCGATTTGATATAAAAGAAGCTTTATAAATAACTGACTATATACATGGTTGTTACATGTCACTGCATCTATCCCTGAAGAAGATGGACAGATGCAGTGACAGTGACATGTAACAACAGAGGAAAATCATTAATTCAGACAGTTCGAGCAGCTCAAAAACGACAAATGATATAACCTTTTATATTAATGATACACCTTTTAGGTATCAGTGAAAGAGAAAATAGGAAGAAGAAGAAAATACATGGTGACTGAAAAATCAGAATTAATTAAACAAACAACTCTGTTTATCGGGATTGTTATAAGGCGGTATCTGACAATGTTGCCAAGGTCGTGCCGCCGTCTGCTGCTGCACGGACACGCATCCATTATTTAAGTCGCTGTGAGAGACAGGCCACGCTTAGCTCCGACATCGACTTAGCTCTGTCAATTTAACGTTACAACTCTTACACCAAGCATCGCTTAGGTAAGATGTCAATATTTATCATCTGTACACTTACACTCTATTTCGCAAAGACGTGTAGTTGTAAACATTATTAAATTAATTACGACCGGTTCAACATTATTTTGTTAAATCGTCAATGTCAAATGCAAGCCAGACAACTGCTAACTAAAGGCCGGACTGTTTGACGACGTGTTCCCTATCTGCGGCCGGCCGCTTGCTGTTCCCGTACAAGTTTCAAAATAAAAACATTCAGGTTCGGGTAAATATAATAAATTTATCCAATTTCACCTATGAATGATAAACTTTGCTGTCAAGAACAACAGTTACGTTTCCACGAATACCTCATTCATAACCTGTCTCAGAGAGCCATTGATTATATTTTCAATGTTAATTTATTTGACCCGCCGAACTATTTTGTTGATAAAATTCCATTTCTTATTTCCTTCAGCATTTGTCTTTCTGAAACCATTTCACTACTTTCAGTTTCAGCATCGACAGAAGATATAATTTGCAGTCTCTTGCACTTCTGCTGCTGTTACTGTTATATTTTTTAGTGTTTCTAATATTATGTCTTTCAGAAGCCTTGAAAAGTTGTGGAAATCAAAACTCATCAGCGCGAACACAAAACTTAGGCTATTCAAATCAAATGTACTATCAACCCTTATGTATGCGTGTGAAAGCTGGAAAACAACAAGAGATATAGAAACAAAGTTGAACGCATTTGAAAATAGATGTGTAAGGAAAATACTTTTATAGCGTGGAACGAATTCAAAACAAACGAGGAAATTAGAGAAATCGCCAATCAACCACTAATATCTTCAGTAATAAAGAAAAGACGATGGTCATACGTTGGACATGTGATGAGAAGAGATAATAACCGAATAGCAAAGCAAGCCCTCATGTGGGAAACAACAGGTAAGAGAAAAAGAGGAAGACCCAGGGAGACACTGAGAAGAACATTGATGAGAGAGGCAAGAGCAGCAGGATTCGGCTCCCTCAATGAGATAGAACTGCTTGCACAGAACAGAGACAGATGGCGAGATTTGATAAAATATCTTTAAAAGAAAAACTGTTAGAACAAAAATTCAGATAAGAGAAGGAGCATCTTGGTCTACGCCCTATGGGCCGGCTACGGCTCGAAAGGTCAATAGATAGATAGAATATTCCTTCTATCCATCTTTTACGTGTTGGCTTGAATCTCCTGTTCTTGTAACGTTTAGGCTTGTGTTGTGTTTTGGTCTTTCTTTTCTTTTGTCATATCACATGGGAAAACCAATTTGTTGTTTATTTTATGTATTCTGTGACGGCAAATACTCCTAGCTTTTTTCTCAATTCATCATTTATAATCTTATCTCTCAGACTGTTTCCTGTCATTTGTAATACATTTAATCTCGGTAGCGGTTATTTTTCTTATGTTTTCTAATCTAGGGAGTCTAGACCAGTAATGGTAGCACAACGTGGGGATGATGATATTGTGTTCTAGAGTTCCAGTTTTGCCTCAAGTGTATTTTCTTGTTGGACAGTAGTAGTGATAGTTGTCCCAAATTTTGACAAACTTTATTGCATCTTGAGTCTATTTCTGCTGCTTGTGAATTATCATTTGTCACTAGACTTCCTAGATAATTTAAATCCCTCTTGTCTTTAATTCTCAGCGGTCTCTCTTTATGTTGATGTTTTGTTTCTCTTTTGCAATATTCATGTCTTCTGTTTTGTTGATTTTCATGTTGTATCTGTTACGTCTATTTAAGTGTTCATGTTGGTCTTCTATTTTTCAGTGTATTATCACTGATCATCTGTTTAAAAAAGCTAGTTAATCTCCTCTGTCAAAAAATAAATCTTTTATAACACTATTACCCAGTTTGAAAAGTCAGTTATAATGCATTTAAAAAATTTGTCTAACCAAAAAAAAAAAAAAAAAAAAAAAATGTGTGTACTTTCTTGAGTTATTTGCGGGTCATCATCATTGCACTCCAAACATGTCCATAGGTGCTCAGATTGCCTCCTCAGCAAGTCCCGCAGTGTCCAGAGACTGTCGACTCCAGTTCTGTGTTGGTTGATTAGTCTTCTCACACGCCCACTAAGTTTCTCGTTTCTGGCTGTGCCCATCTTAACTCCCATCTCTTTCATCTGAAGGAGTGACGTGGACTCATGGTTATCGAAGTCCTTCCAACTTCCCTGAGGGCATTGATGATGTCTGCCCGATCCATTGGTTGACCGTCCTCAAAAATAGCGCAGCTAGCCAACCTGTCCGCCCTTTCCTTTCCCCGTACTCCAGCATGTCTGGGACATAGACAAAGGTGACTTTTGATTTCTGCATTGACTCTACCCATTGCCTACATACTTTCTTGTCCATGTGTAAATTGTGAGGTCACACAGATTAAGCATGACTCTTAAGGCCTACTTGCACATGGCCTTAGACGAGAGAGGTATGGTTTGGGGAAACAAAGCATACAGTACAAGCTATGGATGCGGTCGGAGAAATGAATGTTTTTTTTTTATTATTGAATAGGCCTATAGGTTTTCATCATAAAGGCTAAGTATTGGCACACATCTACATGCTTGCTCATATCTGTTAGCAAGTCTTTACATTTGTAATTACTATGGCTTCTAGATCTGGCAAGAAATGCGAGTACAAATCGCCTGAAATTAAAGTGATTTTGATAGAGAAAGTTGACAAAAGGTTAAAATCTAAAGTATAATTATGCAGAGAATATTTCCATAACCCCTAATTACAATGTACCTAATTACAATACCTATAGAGATAAATTATCTGGGAACAAAGTTAACCTCAGATGGTAGATGTACAACAAAGTTGAGATGCAGAATGGCTCAGATAAAAGCAGCTATCCCCAAAAAAATGAGGAATAAACTGTGCAATCCATTTTTGACAATAGAGACAAGAAAAAGAGTTCTTAAATGTTATGTATAGCCAGTCTTAACATATGGATGTGAATTATGGACAATAAGAGAACAGACAAGAAAGTCGCTGGAGGTTGTAGAAATGTGGGTTTACAGAAGATTATTGAGAAACATTCTGAAAGAGGCCAAAGCTAAAAGAGAGCTAATTTCCAATATTAGGAAGAAACAATCATTTTTTGGCCATGTAATGAGAAGGGAACAGCTGGAATATATTGTAACAACTGGAAAAATTGAGAGACGAAGAGATAGAGGGAAGCAATGAGAAAAGAAACCAGACAGCTTAAGAGAATGGCTTGGCAGAAGGTCAACTACAGAAATGATAAATAACTGTCAAGTTCGAATGTTTTGAAAAAAAAAACATGATCGCCAATGCTAGCAGGCACGGTAGTTGATATGATCTGTAACTCTCCCAGTTACAGTCCTGTAGTCAAAATTACTTCAACTTAAATGTAACATTAGGTGCTCTAAAAATAGTGATTTCTCTGAACTCTTGACACTATTCCGTGTGTTCATACTAGGCAAAACATGGGGACTCAAAATTCCTGGCTAAGGTTGATTTATAACCTGGGTTTCGTCTCATGGACCAGACGTGTTACAATGTCTATCGGTGTGGTCATCTTAAGCCTGTCAGTATATTTGGTGAGTGCATAGCACTGTTCATTGTTTCCAGAGTCATAAATGGTTGTTTAATGTTTGCCAATGACCAGCATATTTCTCTGGTCACAGCAAAAAATAATTCCAACAGCACTGGAAACAAATTAAACACTCGCTGGAAGTGCTAATTAGGAAGGTATATGGAGGAGGGTAATGTTTGAACATGGGAAATTGTCAAATTTTGAGTAATTTGTGTTTTGATGCTGTAAATTATACTACAGTATCGTAATCTAGGGTAAATAAAATACATGAAATCCTGAAGGACAGAAACATTATAACAGCTTTTATAAATGTTAATATCAAACTTTTTGTAAGGTACGTAACTGCTCAATCTGTTTATGAAGTTTACATATAATGTTTCCCACTTACTAAAAATAATTAGCTTATAATGAGATACTGTTATAATGACAATTTATAGATGGTCCCAACAATCTTGCTATAACCGGATTCTATAGTACTATTTTGATGTGTTTGCTTGATATGTGCTGTTCTGCCTTGTCCACCTGCACCCATCACTTAGGGCGAAAGCTCATTATGTTGCTATTACAGCAAGCTGCAATATATGCATTATTTCATCTAACGAGCGTGGCATTTTTGTATAGTATGTTTACTTTTCCATTTTATCCCTGGCACCGGTAGTCAGCTATCAGTAACTGACTGCTTTCAACCCGTTCTTTGAATGTGAGTTGTATGTTGTTTGTTTGTTTGTTGTTTTTTTTTTGTTGTTTTTTTTTTTTTGGGGGGGGGGGGGGGGCAACCAACCTGCTTAACCGCTTGCTGCACCAGTTGTACCATCTCATCGCCTTCTATTAATAAACTGCATTGTCTAATGATTTCACATGTCTGCAAAGCACGGATAGAAATATGAAACTCCACTCACTTAACTCAACGGGGTGATGCCAAAACAAGAGTATCAGTGGCTCACCATGTTGCAACATGTCATTTTGGTTGTTGGAAGGGTCCCAACCTTGGTGGGAAATGTTACCTGCACCTGCTGAAATAGTGAACACCATCTTGAGCAGTCAGTGGATACACTGGTTCATAACTACCATTATAGCTTGTATTTCATTTGGGGGGGGGGAAAGACTGGTGTTTCTCTGGGACTGGAGAATAAAGGTCACATGGCCAGTGCAGTCACCTCAAAAAAAAAAAAACTTTTTTGATGTAGATTTATCAAGAATGTAAAACAAATGCATCCCTATAGCCATATGTTGTTTAATTTTTCTTATACTGTAGATAAGAATGTTTTAATTTAAAGATAAAGAGATACAAATATTCAATTTATTCTTTCTTATTTTATTGTTGCCATTTTCATTTTGTTTTTAATAAAGACTACTGTTGATGTACTTTTTTCTGTTTATTTTAAATCCATTTTTCTTTTCCAGATATCAAGAAAACTAGTCATGGCAGACTCAGATTATGAAGTGGTTTATTTTAATGGCAAAGGCCGTGTAGAGACTGCTCGAATCATTTTGATTGCTGTTGGTAAGGAATTTAAAGATATCCGATATGAAGAAAATGAGTGGCCAAAGCACAAACATACTGCACCATTTGGCCAGTTGCCACTCCTCAAGGTAGACGGTAAACCTTTTGCTCAGAGTATAGCAATTAAAACATTTTTAGCTCGAGAGTTTGGCTTCTATGGTCAGACAAATGTGGAATGTTGGAAATTGACCAAATAGTCCAGCTAGTAGAGGATTTTACCAACACTGCTGTGAAAGCCCTGTTTGTTAGTGAGGATGAAGCAGTAGTTAAGGAAGCTGTTGCAAAAGTTCGGGCAAATGAGGGTGTAAGATATCTAGGTTATTTTGAAAAGTTGTTGCAAGAAAATGGCCCAGATTATTTTGTTGGCAACCGTCTTACCTTGGCTGACCTTTCTGTCTTTGATCTTGTAAATGGAATGTGCGAAAAAGCTCTTGATGTTAATGACAACTTTCCGCTTGTGAAGAAACTTGTGCAAACTCTTAATGCACATAGTAAGATAGGGCCATATATTGCTTCAAGAGCCCCTACAGCATTTTGAGAAGGCAACGACTGGTTAAATGCTTGGATCAACTATTTCATCATAGTGTCAGTATTTTTGACAATTTTTTCCAAGCTAATGATTCCTACGTTTTTTTATAATTGAAATTTATGTCAATATTACACTTATAATTGCTGTTAAACTTATTTTATGTCACTTTGGATAATTTTATCCGGTAATGTTATCTGGCTTTATGATATGAAAAACAGAATGTTACTTATTTATGTTGTGCTTAACTTTAAACAAATTTAGAAGAATATTTAATGTATTTTTTGCTGTTAACTCATAATTGTTAGTTGCATTGAGTTGTATAACTCTCCGTGCTCTTGTCCAAAGTCCATGCTACTCATGCTATCTTGCCTGTAGAAACACAAGCAGTTTACATATATGCATAGTTTAATTTATGATTTCTATTTCTTTGTGTATTTCATTGACATAAGAAATATGTAGAATGAACCAGCTAGGCATTCATTTATATACGGAATCATGTTAATCTGAACAGGTGAAACATACTACAATAATTCTCCTGACCTCTAAGGCAACCCAGCACCCAACAGAACTGGGATATATGCCTGGGAAAAAATTAATGAGAGAGAAAACGGTGAACAGAAATGACAATACAGAACATTGGAATTATTACTATTATTTAAAATAAACTATAGTCAAAAGAAATGGTAAAATTCTTATCAAACCACAGCACAAAATTAACAGAATCAGTCTAGGCAGAGACAAAATTAGAAAGTTAATGACAGAGAAGCACTTATCTATAGGTTCATCATCATTATTATTTCAGCTCGTTGCAAAGAACAGCTTGTAAACATATACACATGCACCGCAGTTTGTTCAAGTATTTAAAAATGTAAGCTTGATACTATTTGTTGTATACAGGACCATCATTATTACAGCTGGACAGTGTCCATTAGCAGCCATGAAAGCTAAAATTCAATTATGTATTACATGTCTTTTCCCGGTGTTCCTTTTTATTTACTGTCTACATTTATGAAAAAATTGTTAACTTTTTTACATCTTTGTTGAGATGTTTACTTTATTAAACTTGAGACAATATTTATGTTTAGAAGTGTTATTTTATTAAATGTGAGACAGTATTTCTGTTTAAATGTGTTATTTTATTAAATGTGAGACAGTATTTCTGTTTAAATGTGTTATTTTATTAAACGTGAGACAATATTTCTGTTTAAAAGTGTTATTTGATTAAACAAGACTATATCATCTTGGTTGGGATTGGTAAGGGACTATCCGCTGACCATTTGTATCAGCACCAACAGGTGATCAATTTTTGTCACTCCACCTCCCAACAGTGTCTCTAACCAAGAAAGTAGGGATTGAGAGGGAAGTCACCCCAGTATCCAAAAAAATATCTTAATGAAGTTGGACCAAAAGATGTAAATAACAACATGCCCCATCTACATCCACTTAGCTATCTTTTAAGGGCAGATGATGAAGAGAAGTTGCTGTCGGGTGAAGAGAAAAAGAAGAGAGAGAGGTTACTTCACTGTAAGTGTGACACTAATATTGTGAGAGGAGGAAACAATGTAAATTTAAGTGAGTGATATCAAGTAAAAAACAAAGTGTAAAATGTGGCATATTGTCAACAAAAAATAATAAAAATGGGGATAGAACAGATTACTTTAAAATTGTTGGCCTAGGCTAACAGTTGATAAATGTTACTAATTCTGTAGCTTTGAAAAATGTGTAAATCTGAACTAAACTCTTTATAAAAATTGTAAATTAATTTTATGAAAACTTTACACATAACAATTAAAAACCATGATGTTTCTACATAAATGTGACCTTCCCACAAAAACAAACAGGCACACAAGAGAAATGTAATGTAATCTAATTTTCTTCAAAATTATTCTAATTTAAAGCTGTCACAATACACTGTGTCCAACTAGTTCCTTGTTCATAGGCCTTACACAGAACCACATTTATTTGCCTATTCTTTTGTAAATTAATAGGGATTAGTTCAGCACCCCACACACACACACAGATATAGTGAGGGACCAAGATAAGGCTCATCTCAGATAGCTGGATCCAAGTTCACCAACTCTTGATACAAAGTCTAACCATCGAATACATGCATCCATTATCTACTTCAAGTTCTGACACTGTCAGGAATGCTTGTCAACAACTTCAACTCTAATACAGCGGCTGAGATGTGCACAAAAAGGCTGGACTTGAAATCTGGGCAACCAAGGTTGACATCCACAAGTCCCATAGAATTCTTCCTGCATCAAGACCACTCAAATGTAACTTCAAGCCAGTCAGCTGTTTGATTTACTAACATTTCTTAAATTAATGTACGAAAATAACTATGACATGACACATGAATTGTACATCAGCATCAGGTGCCATGCCGGTTGGTGTAGGCGATCATCTCTCTCCACATATCTTGATCCTTCTTGTACATCATTATTTCAGTTTGTGATTTTTTATTATGCTGTTTGGATAAGCTGTTCAATAATTTTTCTCTTCGTTTTCCTATGCTGTTCTTTCCACTCATTCTACCCATTGTTATAGTATTCTCAATGCCTTCTTCTCATATCACATACCCCAATAAATGTACTGACTAATGTTATTTCTGGTTTCTGCTGCTCTTTTACAACATTCTTCATTAATAATTTTTGCTATCCATGGAATTCGCAGCATTCTTCTGATAAATCACTCTCAGCTACCTCTAATGTCCTCTGTTGTCTTGCTTATCGTCCATGACTAACTTCCATATAGTAGAACAGGTTGTATGTAGTATAAGAGTTTTATAAACTGTCTTAATCTACTGAATAATTAACCAATCGACATGTCAATCTACCTGTTTTCTTATGTGGTATCCTACAAGTTCATCTACCTAATTACATATTAACCAATCTTCTTTTATAACCTACCAGCGTACATTATAACTAGGTTTCTATCTGCAGGTATTTTTCTCACTCAGTGGATACAGTATAATGAACATCCTCTGTTTCAGCTTCTTATCAATTTACGCTACATAGTGCCCTCTCCACCAGGCTCTGAAACGTGGATGCTTCACCTCGCTTGGCTGCAGCTATCTGAGCCTCTCCATGGTGCTTAGAATAATTCAGAACCCTCTCTCATAAGGTGTTGATGGAACAATTAAGAAACCCTTCCTATGAGGGTTGATGGAACAATTAAGAACCCTTCCTATGAGGTGTTTCTGGAACAATTAGGAACCCTTCCTATGAGGTGTTGCTGGAACAATTAGGAACCCTTCCTATGAGGTGTTGCTGGAACGATTAGGAACCTTCCTATGAGGTGTTGCTGGAACAATTAGGACCCTTCCTATGAGGTGTTGCTGGAACGATTAGGAACCCTTCCTATGAGGTGTTGCTGGAACGATTAGGAACCCTTCCTATGAGGTGTTGCTGGAACAATTAGGACCCTTCCTATGAGTGTTGCTGGAACAATTAGGAACCTTCCTATGAGGTGTTGCTGGAACAATTAGAACCCTTCCTATGAGGTGTTGCTGGAACAATTAGGAACCCTCCCTATGAGGTGTTGCTGGAACAATTAGGAACCCTTCCTATGAGGTGTTGCTGGAACAATTAGGAACCCTCCCTATGAGGTGTTGCTGGAACAATTAGGAACCCTTCCTATGAGGTGTTGCTGGAACAATTAAGAACCCTTCCTATGAGGTGTTGCTGGAACAATTAGGAACCCTCCCTATGAAGTGTTGCTGGAACAATTAGGAACCCTTCCTATGAGGTGTTGCTGGAACCATTAGGAACCCTTCCTATGAGGTGTTGCTGGAAACGATTAGGAAACCTCCCTATGAGGTGTTGCTGGAACGATTAGGAACCCTCCCTATGAGGTGTTGCTGGAACAATTAGGAACCCTCCCTATGAGGTGTTGCTGGAACAATTTGGAACCCTCCCTATGAGGTGTTGCTGAAACAATTAGGAACCCTCCCTATGAGGTGTTGCTGAAACAATTAAGAACCCTCCCTATGAGGTGTTGCTGGAACAATTAGGAACCCTCCCTATGAGGTGTTGCTGGAACAATTAGGAACCCTCCCTATGAGGTGTTGCTGGAACAATTAGGAACCCATCCTATGAGGTGTTGCTGAAACAATTAGGAACCCTCCCTATGAGGTGTTGCTGGAACTCTCTCCATAAGGTGTTGCTGAAAAAATAAGGAACCCTTTTCATAAGTGTAGGAATCTACTCCATAGGGCGTTCCTGAAACATCAAGTGACCTTAAGATTAATCAGCGACTCTCCCTTAAAGAAATATTATCTATAAACACTGAACAAATATTACTCTCTCGCCATAGGGTATAGATCAGCAATAATTATCTTCAGCGCTGGTATCAGACATCTACATAGAGTATAGATCAGCAATAATTAACTTCAGCGCTGGTATCAGACATCTACATGGGGTATAGATCAGCAATAATTATCTTCAGGGCTGGTATTAGCCACTACATAGAGTATAGATCAGCAATAATTAACTTCAGCGCTGGTATCAGACATCTACATGGGGTATAGATCAGCAATAATTATCTTCAGCGCTGGTATCAGACATCTACATAGAGTATAGATCAGCAATAATTAACTTCAGCGCTGGTATCAGACATCTACATGGGGTATAGATCAGCAATAATTATCTTCAGGGCTGGTATTAGCCACTACATAGAGTATAGATCAGCAATAATTATCTCAGCGCTGGTATCAGACATCTACATAGAGTATAGATCAGCAATAATTATCTTCAGGGCTGGTATTAGCCACTACATAGAGTATAGATCAGCAATAATTATCTTCATCGCTGTTATCAGACATCTACATAGAGTATAGATCAGCAATAAAACTTCAGCAAAATATAAAGCTACAGACAGAACTCCTGAAAACACTCATAAGAACAAAACAGTGGAAACTGATGATGATGATAAACACTTAGAACAAGTAAAATCAAAGTTGAATCAACTCAAACAAGATGCTGCAAGTGAACAGGCAAAACTTCATAATAAAATAATCCCAAGAACACAGAAAGGATCCCAGCTCAAGTATCATCAGTGTCTCCACATTCCACATCATCTGTCTTGAAAACATCTTCACAATCTTTACCAAATTCTCTCAAAAAGGTGCCATTTTCTCCATTACCAACTGCATGTGATAAATCCTCCTGGGACTACCATGTGGACCATTATGTTTTTCTCCAAAAGGAATTATGGCTAGTAATAAAATTGCAGCATTTGACCTTGATGGTACAATCATCATAACAAAGTCTGGAAAAACATTCCCAGAGGGTACTGATGACTGGAAATTTTCATGCCGGAAACTTTCCATAAATTGAAGCAATTGTGTGCAGAAAATTCAAGATAGTTTTCTTTACCAACCACTTAATGTAGCTAAAGGCAAAACAAAAATAGAAGATTTAATTAATAAAATACAAAATATTGTAACAAAGTTGCAAGTTCCAATTCAAGTATTCATAGCTACTCATGAAGGCAGATACAGAAAACCTATGACTGGCATGTGGGAAAAACTTGTGAGTGACTACAATGATGGAGTGCATATTGACCTTAAGACTAGTTTTTATGTAGGAGATGCTGCAGGTCGACAGGCTAACTGGGCCCAAAGAAAAAGAAAGACTTTTCCTGTTAGTGACCGTCTCTTTGCCTTGAACATTGGTATACTTTCAAAAACGCCTGAAGAGTATTTTCAAAATCGAAGCCAGCTTCATTTAAAATGCCAGAATTTGATCCTAGAAAACTTAGCTCTGATGCTAACTGCTGTCAGGAGATAGCAAAATTATATCTAAGTCAAAGGAGGTCATTATTCTTGTTGGACTTCCAGCCAGTGGGAAATCTCATTTTGCTGAAAATGTGCTGGCTCCAAAAATGTACAAGATCATTAGCCGAGACTCCCTTGGTTCAGGCAGAAATGTGTTAAAAGAGCTGGTGAAATTTTAGTTAACTCCAGCATAGTTATAGACAACACAATTTATCCAGAGAAGAACGAGCACGATATGTAGAATGTGCTAAGAAGGCTAATGTTCCTTGTAGATGTTTTGTATTTACCACTACAGTTGAGCATTGTAGACATAATGAAAGGTTTAGACAGATGACATCCAAGTCTCATGAGAAGATAAATGAGATATTTTTTAATCAGAACAAAAAGCGGTTTGAAGAGCCAAACATGAATGAAGGATTCATAGACATTGTCAATGTTAATTTTGTGCCCCCTTTCATCAGACAAGGATTATGCAGATTACAGAAAGTTTTTGTTGGAGAGAGTAATGAGGAAATGTGTTGCTCAGGATTTCAGGTTTATCATGTGTATCTTAGAATGTAAAGCTTAGAATTTGTTGCACAAAATGTAAGTCTTAAAATATGTAGCTCAGATTGTAAGGCTTGTAATGTTCAGCTCAGAATGTAAAGTTTAGAATGTGTAGCTCAGAATCTAAGGCTTATATAAAGAAAGATATAATTTCTCAATTGTTTTTCATTAAGAACTATAGAAAATATTTTCATAACATTATATGAGCATGTAGTGGGGTGCAACGTACAATTACTATCGCCTTCTTACCAGCTTTACTGCAGCACTGCAATTATTTGCCTGTTCCTTCATAACATTATAGCATTATGATGCCGTATACCACAAAGAATACAGAAACTGAAACAACCACAAGGAAATCAGCTGTAAAATATGCCTTCCATTCATTACCAACACTTGTCTAAGCTACATTTGATGTTATATTCAATTGATCAACTTCATGAAATATATATTTTATATACTCATGATGATTCAAAAAGTAATGTCTAAGCATTGAAAGTTGAGTGCATTTGCAATCTTTTGTCTTATTGGTAGATTGTAAAATAATAACAATCTTGTTACACCATAACATATTTGCAATATTCTATCTTATTTGTGTACGCTGTAAAACAGTAACAATCTTGTATTTCTTTAGTACATTGTCAAACATTTGCACTCTTTTGTCTTGCTGGTACACTATAAAATAAAAGCAATCTTTTGTCTTTTTGGCACGCATAAAACATTTTCATTCATTTGTATTGTTGATATCATACAATATTTACATTTTAAAAAATCGTGTTATTGAAACATTTGCAGTGTTTTTGCTAGTAAACTCTATAGAAGTCTCTCTTTTAACATCTCTATCTTGATGCTTCTTCCTATCTATATATATGTGATATAAATATGTGATCCTCTTAATTATTTTTTGTCAACCACTCTCTAGTATTGTTTCTAAGTTTCATTCTATCTAAATACTTATTTCTGATATCATGTTTTTTTTTTTAATTCATATGTTTCTTTCATTTATTTTAAAAAGACTTAAAATGTTTTTTTTTTGTGTGCCTCAAAACATGCTTTCAGTACAGGAACAACATTTATTTTGCTATTTTTAACTTTTCTTGCACATACAAGAACACAATCATAGAATTAAATTCTCTCCATGTTTTTCTATATTGACACCATTGTGTTTGAATGGTTAGTGTTCTTTTTTACTGCCATGAAAGTTCTGGATTCATTTCCAAGATATGATACATTAAAAAAAAACAATGTGGCTTCATGATTCACCAAGCCTCAGAAAATTAGTTTGAGATATTTTATTTTTTATTGAAAAGAAAACAGCCTGGCATGATACTCACCTCATCACCTATAAAATATGGGGGTCATTAAAAATTATATAGTACTAACACCATATTTTCCATATACATTAAAGCATAAAGGGAACCCATATTTATGTTTTCTCTTTTCTACATTGATCTTCCCAGTCCACGCCCTTCTACTTCCATAAGTACATTTCTAACTCACACTTCTATGTATTTCCCAGTTTTCGTTTCTTTCTGTTTTCTTGTAGGTTTCAAAAGAAAACAAATTTAACACCCACTGCAGCATGATCAAGTTACAGTTGACAGTTGTTATTACTGGAGAGTTCTTTCTCACAGTTGTTTATGGAACAAAACATCTCACATTGTTTAACTAACTATATTACATAATTTCATGGATGTCACAGATTAAATCACATTAAGTGTATCCAGATTCTTAACAGTGTTGAAGAAGCAGTAGCATTCAGAAGTATAATTACTTGGCCAGTTCTTTCTCTATATTTTGTTAAATAAAATGAAATCATTCCATGCACAAACTATTTTTAAAGATATTGGAAACCATAACTGATTTATGCCTTGATCAAAATCATTGTCTTCCTCTTCTTCTACCTTTCAGCTCCTTGTGGAGCATAGGTCTTCAACAAACACTTTCCAAGTCATTCTGTTTCTTGCCATTCTTTTAAGATCATTCCATGACTTCCCCATCATCTTCATCTCTGCTTCCATCTGTCTTCTCCAAGAATTCTTTTATTCTTTTCTTTGACTTGTGCCCATGTTTGTGAAGTTTTTTTGGTTTATTTTTTTTACAATACGGGATGGCCAGTCCCATGCCCAACCCCAACCCTCCTTAGTCGCCTCTTATGAACATGCCTGGTAGGGAACAGCACCACTATTCTTTACTCCTCTTTGGGGCCCCGGAAGCGCATGATCAAAAATCATTAATGTGGGATGCATAAATAATGAATGAAATAGATGAAAAGGATGGAAATCAAAGGAATATGTCAAATCAGTGTTTATAATAGCTAAGAAATATAGGGATTCAACAATATGGCAGTCAGAAAATACATTCTTTCTAATAAGGTGGTATTGTAATACCAGTAGCAAGAAATCATTGAGAAAATCAAGCTTCAGTAGTGATAGAAGTGAAGAGAATTTGATGGCAATGTATATACATATGTTAAGAAATCCAACTGAAAATGTTCTGAAGTAGGCTTTGTTTTGAAATACATAGGAACACAGAAAGGGGAAGTAGAAATTCACTAGGCATGTCGTAAGAGGTACTAAGGAGATTGATCGATGGCTTGACAAGCTGTCATTGTAAAAAAATATTGTTATGAAAACAGAACCATAGATTTTAGAAGCAGTGATCTCTGCAATATGTGCCATTTTGGCATGCAAGGTTTCGGTTTTTTGAGATTGTAGTTCTGCCCTATGTGCCGTCTTCGGTTCGAAAGGACAATAGATAGATAGATAGAAATTCACTGAGAAAATACTTAATAACAGATAATAAGAGTATTGGAGGGTATCATCATCATCAAGTACCGGGCCTACTGGCGTAGGTGATAATGTCTCTCCACAACTTTCAATCTCGACAGTTATTTATCATTTCTGTTGTTGACCTTCTGCCAAGCCATTCTCTTAAGCTGTCTCGTATTTTTTCTCTTTGCTTCCCTCTATCTCTTCGTCCCTCAATTTTCCCAGTTATTACAATATATTCCAGTTGTTCTCTTCTCATGACATGGCCAAAAAATGATGATTGTTTCTTCCTAATATTGGAAATTATCTCTCTTCTTGCTTTGACCTCTTTCAGAACATTTTCATTACTCTTCTTAGCTGTCCATGCTATTACTGGAGAGTATAATAGTGCTGTAATATTAATCTATGATAGAACAGTTTTGGAAGTTTATTAAACATCTGTGCCTAAAGTGTGTTTGAAAGTTAATGATGATGAATCATGTTCTATGCCTTGGTGTATTATGTAAGACTATAGATGTTCCACATATTTGCCTTTAAATGTATTCTAGTATAATTTCATTCATATTCCTTTAATTATATTTTTTATTAATTACAAATATTTTACTTTGAGGAGCATTTGTTGCACTGGGCAATATATGGAAATCCAAAGAATTAAGTTAAATACAAAAATGGGAACATGGAAAACCAAAAAAATGACAATCATGAAGATACAGACCTTCATTAATGGCTGCTTACGCAGAATAAAAGGAAGGAAATGGTGAGACAAAATCACTAACATAGAATTATGGAAATGTACCAGTCAAATACCAGTGGATTAAGAGATATAGTGAAGATGATGGCGCTGGATAGGACACATACTGCGGAAGTCAGCTGAGAGTATTACACAGAAGGCTCTTTTTTAGAATCTCCTAGGAAAAAAGACAAAGTGGAAGACCAAAATATTCTTAGAGAAGACACATGGAAGCAGAGATAAAGATGATGGGGAAGACATGGAATGATCTTAAAAGAATGGCAAAAACAGAAAGGCTTGGAAAAGTGTAGAAGACCTATGCTCCACAGGGAGCTGAAAGGTAGAAGAAGAAGAAGATAATCCTTTCAGGTTTTCATTATTTTCAATCAAGCTCTGATCTTTTAAGGACTGCTGTAGTGAAGGTGTTTTCCTTTTTTTGACCCAACTCATGCAACTCATCATCATCATTGCAGTTTGTGGATGAGGATTTACCTTATCTTTTCAGACGATCTCATTTAAGTTGGCTGAATTGCCTTTTTCAAAACTACTGAGTGAAAATAGAGTAGGTTCTTGTTCATCTGTGCTTCCCTGACTACTTATAAGCTCTTGTTTCAGGTCTCAGGTTTCATCCTTCAAACTAATGTTCATATTAAAGCTTCGTATCACTCATTGGTCATTATAAACTGTTCTTGGTAGACCCTATGTTCCCATGCAACAATTGTTGATTGTTCCATTCTGGATCCTTAAGGGATCAAGTTTCAAAAGCCCTTTATATACCTGCTCAATGAGTTAGGGAAGGTAATTAATAGCATAGAAAAGCACTAGCCACATCACTTCCAAAAGCTGTGGTCCAGTATATAGGAATTTAATATTTCTACAACATCATAATACTGTCATGGACATCCTTTACTTTAACACAAGCACAAGCAACAGTTACTTTGTCATTATATATGCATTACCTACAAAGATTTGTGAAATGAAAAGTTCATTGAAAAGTGTACTTCTTTTAAATAGCAAAGAAATAATTGGAAATGATCATTCACAAATTGTCTAGTTCTGTATTCTGCATTTGCTCATCTGTTACTCCTTTTTTTTTTTTTTTTATAGGGAGATTAAGTAAGCGTTCTGTACGACTGTGGTGGGTAGAGTCATTGCAGAAGTCAAAAATATGTAAGGTCACGTCCCAGGACATGCGGGAGTACGGGGAAATGAAAGAATGGACAGGTTGGCTAGCTACACTATTGTTGAGGACGGTCAACCACTGGATCAGGCGGACATCATCAATGCCCTCCGGGAAGTGGGAAGGACACAGGACTTCGATAACAATGAGTCCATGTCACTCTTTCAGATGAAAGAGTTGGGAGTTGAGTTGAGCACAGCCAGAAATGAGAAACTTAGTGGGCGTGTAAGAAGACTAATCAACCAACACAGAATTGGAGTCGTCAGTAGCTGGACACTGCGAGACTTGCTGAGGAGGGGATCTGAGCACTTATGCACATGTTTGGAGTGCAATGATGATGACCCGCAAATAACTCAAGTAAGCGTAGATGTGGTGTGTTGAACTCCACACATTTCAACCCAACACATCAGATTCAGTATGGTTTTTTTGAATATTGTGTTTTTCCCTTCTTAGCCAGACTGGTTATCTCTATTTCCAAGCCCATCATGGAGTAGGTTCTTGATCAGTTAAGTTCAGTGGTTTTGTTGCAATACTTTAATTTGAAGTCAGTAATGGTGATGACGTTCAGCTCATAAGCTGTCTGGTATCTTGGCTCCCTGATTTTTATTGATAAATTAAAGGAAAAAATCTATCTACTCTAACATATTCATATTATTTAATGTATATATTAATGTTTCATAATTCATGTCTTTTCAATAACAATTAACTTTCAGTTCATGTCTTTTCAATAACAATTAACTTTCAGTTCATGTCTTTTCAATAAAATTAACTTTCAATTCATGTCTTTTCTATAACAATTAACTTTCAGTTCATGTCTTTTCTATAACAATTAACTTTTAGTTTCTTTACGTTATCTTATGTCCAAGAATAGAGATGAATGGAGAGACCTTGTCTATTGCTTGTGCTTTGAATTAGAGGTCTAAAGGGCTTTAATTGCTTGATTTTTTATAACAAACATTAAATAACATAAATAATTATCTACTGATTGTGAAGAGATAATTTTAGACAAATATATAAACATTTTGATACACAAATTACAATTAATTCATTATTACTTGACTAATGTTTATGTTTTGAGTCACAATAGTTGTTTCTTTTTTCTTGTCATTATATCTGTTGTGCTTATTCCATTATGCCTTCTGTATTGTTTGTGGGTGATGCATGTTTTTCTTGATGTGTAAGGTTGTTATAATTAAAAGGTGTAAACCAAAAATGATCAACTTGAAACATGAAATGTATAAATAGAAATAAAGTGATAATCAACCAAATTACCACTTTTGACATTGAAGCATATTTTGTGTCTTGATTGTGTCTCAATTATGCTAACTTAGTATTTTATAGTATTTTATTTTATTATGCTTAATTATACTAACTTAGTATTTTATAGTATTTTATTTTATTATGCTTAATTATACTAACTTAGTATTTTATAGTATTTTATTTTATTATGCTTAATTATACTAACTTAGTATTTTATAGTATTTTATTTTATTATGCTTAATTATGCTAACTTAGTATTTTATAGTATTTTATTTTATTATGCTTAATTATACTAACTTAGTATTTTATAGTATTTTATTTTATTATTAACAAATCTATGTCAATAGAAATCAGAAGAGAGTTCATCGGTGCTATATAGAACCAATTCTGACCTATGGAAGTGAATCATGGACAGTAGACAAACAAATGAAAAGACGATTAGAGGCCACAGAGATGGGATTTCTCAGAAGAATGTGTTGAAAGTTCCCTGGACAGCTAAAAAGACTAATGATAGGAAGTTCTCAAAGGTCAACACAAAAAGGGAACTCCTAAAAAATCAGAAAGAAGCAATCAACATTTTTCGGACACATCATGAGAAGAGGAAAGTTGGAATACTTGGTTAAACTGGCAAAATAAAAGGAATGAGAGACCGCAGACGACAAAGAGAGAAAAACACTGGATAGCTTGATGTCATGGCATGGAAAACAGTCAACAACAGAACTGATACGATGCACTGTAGATGGAAGATTGTGGAAGGACATGATCGCCTACGCCGACCGGTATGGCACATGATGATGATGAGTATTTTATTATAAATATGGGAAAAAACATTTTACATTTTTTAAAATAGTTTTTTTGTCATTAGCTTGTAAGAATATAAGCACTGCAGACAAACCCATAAGTGGTCATTCTTTTTAATTGTGCATTTATTTACATTTCTATCTATTGACCTTTCGAGCCGTAGCCGGCCCATAGGGCGTAGACCAAGATACACCTTCTCCTATCTGAATTTTTATTTCTAGCTGTTTTCAATTCTTTTAAAGATATTTTATCAAATCTCGCCATTTGTCTCTGTTCTGTGCAAGCAACTCTATCTCATTGAGGGAGCCGAATCTTGCTGCTCTTGCCTCTCTCATCAATGTTCTTCTCAGTGTCTCCCTGGGTCTTCCTCTTTTTCCCTTACCTGTTGTTTCCCATATGAGGCTTGCTTTGCTATTCGGTTGTTATCTCTTCTCATCACATGTCCAACATATGACCATCATCTTTTCTTTATTACTGAAGATATTAGTGGTTGATTGACGATTTCTCTAATTTCCTCGTTTGTTTTTTAATTCGTTCCACGCAATACCAAGTATTTTTCCTTAGACATTTATTTTCTACTAATTTACATTTACATATTTATAAAAAAAAAAAAAACGCTATAAAATGTGTTGGTCACACTTTTTGCTTTGACTGATCAAAGCCGCAGAGAAAAAAAAGAAAACAATTATGTGTAAGGACAGCTTTTGTAAATGTAAATTATATTTCAATTGCTTCTCACATGTCACTATCTCTTTATGGTTATGGTTAGCCGAAGGCCCCAGTATCACTACAACACATTAAAATCCATAATTGCTAAACCGCTCATCAGAATGAAAACTTATCTCATTGAGGGACCCAAACAAAGAAAGGCAGCTGCAGTCCCCATCATAGCAGGTACAGCACACGCCAAAAGACATAAGGCCAAGCGGCACCGAAAGTGAACACAGCTGAACTGTCCTATGTCATATGATATCATAATACATCATAAGCAATTGAAATATTGAAACATGATCCGAATGAAAAACATGGTTCACGATATGCACAGAGCACTGAACTCAGTAGCTCCGGACTTGGAATATGAGGAAACTGCAACAAGGAACACTTTCCAGACTGAACCTCAACAGTTCCAGCTGCCTATTCGCCATATTGATCTGAAGTCAGCTCTTTACATAGAGCTTGATTTTACAATCCTGTGGGTTTATACATGCCATCATTAGTTTTCATTAATTAACTTTAGTACATATCTGTATTTATAATTCTCCCATGTTTATGGTTTTGAAATGAATCATTTAGCAAATTTGTAGAATTTAATGCTTAATTTAATGATATTTGTTCATAGTAACTGGCTAGATAAATAAGAAAATTAAAACTGCCTAAACTCAATGTAAATATATTTTCTTGGATTTATATATATATATATATATATATATATATAGTATATAACTATTTAATGAGTATGTGAAAGATTGAAATCCACCCAGACTTTACAGAGGAATTAAATGCCCTTGAAAACAAAAGTCTTTTTAGGATTTCAAACATAAGCTTGAAAGAATACATTTCAAATTAACAGATAAGAGAGGAATCTAAACAAGAATACATTCCTAGCTTTGTAAGAAGAAGATGTTGGAAATACAATGGTCAAGTGCTCAAAATGAATGAAAAAAAGAGTTCCCCATCAGGCATTCATGTGGAATAGAAAATAAGACACTGAGAGAATCACTACACAGAATAATTACTAAAGAAGGCTCAACCACGGGACTATGAAACGACCAAGACATACAAGAACTGGCAACAAATCGTATTTGTGGAGAATTATGATCCCTGCTCCATGTGCTGTCTTCAGCCTAACAGGAAAATGAATTAGAATGAATATAAGAGTGATACACTACTATTAAGTTGTCTTCAATTTGGTTTGATTCTAACCTAATTCTTGATTTCTCAGAAGCTGTCATGTTATCTTCAAATCTCACTTTGAGTCTTCTAGATGTCCATGTATGCTGATGATACAGTCTTAATTGCTAAGAGTGAAAATGAGTTACAAGAAATATTAGACATTATAGTGAAAGAAAGCAAAAATAAAGGACTCAGCCTTAGTAGCAGAAAGACAGAAGTAATGGTATGAACAAAGAAAAAGACATCACCTCTATGCAAAATAAAGACAAGTGGAACAATATTAAAACAGGTAAATGAATTTAAATATTTGGGAACTTTGTTAACCGCAAATGGAAGATGTACAACAGAGTTGAGATGCAGAATGGCGCAGACAAAAGCAGCTTCCCACAAAATGAGGAAGATAATATGCAATCCATTTTTGACATTAGAAACAAGAAAAAGAGTTCTTAAATATAAAGTAGAGCCAGTCTTACATATGGATGTGAATCATGGACAATAACACAATAGACAAGAAAATCACTGGAGTCTGTAGAACTGTGGTTTACAGAAGAATGTTGAGAGTACCATTGACAGCTAAAGAAGAGTAATGAAGATGTTCTGAGAGAGGTCAAAGCAAAAAAGAGCTACTTTCCAATATTAGGAGAGATATAAAATAATTTTTTGGTCATGAAATGAGAAGAGAACAGCTGGAATATATTGTAACAACTGTGAAAATTGAGGGATGAAGAGATATAGGGAAGCAAAGAGAAAAGAAACCAGACAGCTTAAGATAATGGCTTGGCAGAAGGTCAACAACAGAAATGATAAATAACTGTCGAGACCGAAAGTTGTGGAGAGACATGATCACCTACGCCAGCAGGCGGGTACTTGATGATGATGAGATGTCCATTTTATTATTTTTGACTCACTAAATTCTTTGATGGCCAATCTGTATCCGTTATTTAAGTATCTTGGTATGAGGCATTCTGTTGCTTAGTGTCAAAGTCTATAGAATATTTGTATCAGTTTATAGCACTTTTTGTGTCTAAGTCTACAGCAATATTTGTGTCTTAGTTCTACAGCATTTTTGTGTCTTAGTCTACAGCAATATTTGTGTCAAAGTCTACAGCAATATTTGTGTCTTAGTCTATAGCACTTTTTGTGTCAAAGTCTACACAGCAATATTTGTGTCTTAGTCTATAGCACTTTTTGTGTCTAAGTCTACAGCAATATTTGTGTCTTAGTCTACAGCAATTTTTTTGTGTCTTAGTCTACAGCAATATTTGTGTCAAAGTCTACAGCAATATTTGTGTCTTAGTCTATAGCACTTTTTGTGCCTAAGTCTACAGCAATATTTGTGTCTTAGTCTATAGCACTTTTTGTGTCTTAGTCTATAGCACTTTTTGTGTCAAAGTCTACAGCAATATTTGTGTCTTAGTCTATAGCACTTTTTGTGTCTAAGTCTACAGCAATATTTGTGTCTTAGTCTACAGCAATTGTTTGTGTCTTAGTCTACAGCAATATTTGTGTCAAAGTCTACAGCAATATTTGTGTCTTAGTCTATAGCACTTTTTGTGCCTAAGTCTACAGCAATATTTGTGTCTTAGTCTATAGCAATATTTGTGTCAAAGTCTACAGCAATATTTGTGCCTAAGTCTACAGCAATATTTGTGTCTTAGTCTACAGCAATATTTGTGTCAAAGTCTACAGCAATATTTGTGTCTTAGTCTATAGCACTTTTTGTGCCTAAGTCTACAGCAATATTTGTGTCTTAGTCTATAGCAATATTTGTGTCAAAGTCTACAACAATATTTGTGTCTTAGTCTACAGTAATATTTGTGACTTAGTCTACAGCAATATTTGTGTCTTAGTCTATAGCAATATTTGTGTCAAAGTCTACAGCAATATTTGTGTCTTAGTCTACAGTAATATTTGTGACTTAGTCTACAGTAATATTTGTGACTTAGTCTACAGTAATATTTGTGACTTAGTCTACAGCAATATTTGTGTCTTAGTCTATAGTAATATTTGTGTCTTAGTCTACAGTAATATTTGTGTCTTAGTCTACAGTAATATTTGTGACTTAGTCTACAGCAATATTTGTGACTAAGTCTACAATAATATTTGTGACTTAGTCTACAGCAATATTTGTGACTTAGTCTACAGTAATATTTGTGTCTTAGTCTACAGTAATATTTGTGTCTTAATCTACAGTAATATTTGTGTCTTAGTCTACCGTAATATTTGTGTCAAAGTCTACAGTAATATTTGTGTCTTAGTCTACAATAATATTTGTGTCTTAGTCTACAGTAATATTTGTGTCTTAGTCACAGTAATATTTGTGTCTAAGTCTACAGTAATATTTGTGTCTAAGTCTACAGCAATATTTGTGTCTTAATCTACAGTAATATTTGTGTCTTAGTCTACAGTAATATTTGTGTCTAAGTCTACAGTAATATTTGTGCCTAAGTCTACAGTAATATTTGTGTCTAAGTCTACAGTAATATTTGTGTCTAAGTCTACACCAATATTTATGTCTAAGTCTACACCAATATTTGTGTCTTAGTCTACAGTAATATTTGTGTCTAAGTCTACAGTAATATTTGTGTCTAAGTCTACAGTAATATTTGTGTCTAAGTCTACACCATATTTGTGTCTAAGTCTACACCAATATTTGTGTCTAAGTCTACACCAATATTTGTGTCTTAGTCTACAGCAATATTTGTGTCTTAGTCTACACCAATATTTGTGTCTAAGTCTACACCAATATTTGTGTCTAAGTCTACACCAATATTTGTGTCTAAGTCTACAGTAATATTGTGTCTAAGTCTACACCAATATTTGTGTCTTAATCTACAGCAATATTTGTGTCTAAGTCTACAGTAATATTTGTGTCTAAGTCTACAGTAATATTTGTGTCTTAGTCTACAGCAATATTTGTGTTTAGTCTACAGTAATATTTGTGTCTAAGTCTACACCAATATTTGTGTCTTAATCTACAGCAATATTTGTGTCTAAGTCTACAGTAATATTTGTGTCTAAGTCTACAGTAATATTTGTGTCTTAGTCTACAGCAATATTTTGTTTTAGTCTACAGCAATATTTGTGTCTAAGTCTACAGTAATATTTGTGTCTTAGTCTACAGCAATATTTGTGTTTTTTAGTCTACAGCAATATTTGTGTCTAAGTCTACAGTAATATTTGTGTCTTAGTCTACATCAATATTTGTGTTTTAGTCTACAGCAATATTTGTGTCTTAGTCTACAGTAATATTTGTGTCTAAGTCTACCCAATATTTGTGTCTAAGTCTACAGCAATATTTGTGTCTTAGTCTACAGTAATATTTGTGTCTAAGTCTACAGCAATATTTGTGTCTAGGTCTACAGCAATATTTGTGTCTAAGTCTACAGCAATATTTGTGTCTAGTCTACAGCAATATTTGTATCTAGGTCTACAGTAATATTTGTGTCTAAGTCTACAACATATTTGTGTCTACGTCTACAGCAATATTTGTGTCTAAGTCCACAGCAATATTTGTGACTTAGTCTATAGCAATATTTGTGTCTAAATCTATAGCAATATTTGTGTCTATAAATCTATAGCAAATTTGTGTCTAAGTTTACAGTAATATTTGTGTTTAAGTCTATAGCAATATTTCTTTCTTTCACTCCAGACATCTGACTTCATTACAGTAGATTTCTTCTTTATTAAAATGAAATATTAATAGCTAATCAATAAATATTTTTTAGGAGCCGCAGCTCTATGATGAAAGATGAAACAAAAAATTACAATCAATAAAACTACTAAGATCAAAATCAGACTTCATGCTTGTGGGATGAACGTGGCACTCTATTTGTTGATTAATGTTACAAACTGATGGAAAGGGTTGAACGTGGTACACTTAATTGTTGCTTCAGACTTGATGAAACATATAAATTCACATAATGCACTGATCCAACAACAATTGAACATCATTGCAGGTCTCTGTAAGGTTCAGCAGCAAGGACTTTTTGACGAAGACTGTCACTAGAGGAGACCACAAGGAGCTAGAACTGCTAGGTCTTGGTCATTGATGGTGCGCTTACCCTGCTATTGCAACCACAGGTTGCAGACACTTCTGCTTCCCCTATCTTCATCTGTGAAAAGTTCTATGGATCTTCTAGAAACATTGAACTGACTGCTATCTTCAGCTAATGAAAAGTTCTATGGATCTTCTATAAACATTGAACTGACTGCAATCTTCAGCTATGAAAAGTTCTATGGATCTGCCAGAAACATTGAACTGACTGCTATCTTCAGCTATGAAAAGTTCTATGGATCTGCCAGAAACATTGAACTGACTGCTATCTTCAGCTATGAAAAGTTCTATGGATCTGCCAGAAACATTGAACTGACTGCTATCTTAGTAGTGTAAAAAAGGGGTTTTGAGCCTGATTTTTCATCGCATTGCATCGTGCCTGCATCGTTAAGGCAGTATTGTTGGCACCATTCCTGCATTTTTTCTGGTACGATGCAATCTTGTTGTTGTTATGACCTGACCCGGTGGTCGGGTGACCGCTTATCTCGTGGGGGATTATCTCGAGTGGGCAGCACACCGGTGCTTATCTCAAGTGGGCTCGCGGGGGTGGGGGGGGGGGGGCCTGTCGCTCGCTGGCTATGGACACCAGTGGTTCTAAACTTGTGTGTGTGTCAGCGGTTCTAAAACTTGCGCGCTCACGCCGGTTATCTCGCGCGGGCGGGCGGGTGGGGAAAGGGGTGCCTTTATTGGTCAAATTGTGTTATTAGTATTTAGTATCATCATGTGCCAGGGTACCGGTTCTTGGGGGAAAGGGTGCCTTTATTGGTCGAGAGTGTGTAATTAGTATCGTTAGCATCATGTGTGAGGTGGGTATTAGGCAACAGGAGGCGACATGTAAAAAAAAAAATGCTGACAAAGCAATGACGCTGAAGGGGGTATTGTTAGGAAAAGGTAAATACGACTATCTCGCTGGGCGACGCGGGTGAGGGAACGGGGTGGTCGGCACAGGGTGTGTTATTGTAGTGTCGCTAATATCATATACCAGGTGTTATTATAGCGATTTTTAGTGACCCATCATCATCATGTGCCACCTCGGTCATCATCATGTGCCACCTCGGCGCG
Source organism: Megaustenia siamemsis (assembly GCA_032433765.1). NCBI lineage: Eukaryota > Metazoa > Mollusca > Gastropoda > Stylommatophora > Ariophantidae > Megaustenia > Megaustenia siamemsis. The sequence goes on from JAVIAB010000156.1 coordinate 46,255,430, forward strand.
GGTTCGTCGGGCGGGGTAGTCGGGTCGGCGCGGGTCGGCTCGGGCAACATCATCATGTGTAGTAAGGTGTGCTAACATTAAATAGTGACGCTCTCTCTCTCTCTCTCTCTCTCTCTCTCTTTCTCTCTTTCACATTCATGGTAAAGCAAAACAAAAATTCGTTCTATATTTCACAACTTTATTAATACAACAAAATATACAACACATATGAGAAAATATATATATATTACTGTCCGATTGTTGATAATTTTAAGCATCCGTGGGCCCCTCGAAGCCGAATTATCACGGGGCGACGGGGGAGCAAAAATAAATGATACGGTCGTTTATTGTGCTGTCTCGATGAAAAAGGCATGAGAATTATGTTAAGTTTCGCGCCACGACACTTAAGAAGTATGTAATAAACACAATATAAACCGCACGTGTTGCTAAACAAATCTTGCAACACCCGCGGGTTGTAGACGAATGGAGCGTGTGAGTTTTGCTCTATAAAGTTTAAAAGATCCACGTATCTGGGAGGCAAACCGTAGGAATCGAAATACTCACATTCGCTGAGACCGTTGTAAAAGAGGGCCACCCAATGCTCACGGGTTCGTGTGCCGGGTCGGTGTTTATGACAAAGGCTGAGGTCCCTGTTGGGTCGATGCTGGGGGGGTAAGTGGTTTCGTGGAATGACACTAACAAGGGAACAACGTCGAACGAAAATATCCGACATCAAAAGGTTGTAAATCTCCCTCGTGTTCATCTTCTCTCTCTCGCTCTCAAACGGCGAAGTCTGTTAGAATCTGCCTTGTCTTGGACACCTCGAGCACTGAGTCCAACTCGGCGTAGACGATGACTTGTAGGGGAGTAGTTGTGGGAGCGGCAAACTTGAGTTCTATCGACAAGGGTCCGCTTGTGGCTAGCTCAAAATGGGAGCCGTCCAGTAGACTAGACGAGAGGTCAAAACCAAATAGACAATATCCGTCCTTGAACTCTCTATAATCAACGTTCCCAGCGCCTTTACCAATCAGACCCATGGCCAGATTTGTACCGAAAAAAGCTCTCGCGTATTGATTTCGTTCAAAGTCCATAGTTAGAGGCTTTCCGAGCTACATTTCCCGTCGACCGTCAGGTTCATATAAATCAGACCAAAGTGTTGAAAATTGAACGGGTTAGCTGTATAACACCATTAAACGCACTGGCCGTAATCAGACCTATCACTATATGGGTCGGTGTTTGAGACAAAAATCCAAAAATTGTTTTGACTGTGGGAGAACATCCCGCTAGCGATGGGAAATGTCTTGATGGTAACCCTCTTGATCGGGTACCGAGCATTCCCGCTTAAGAGAGCCTTTTCGTGGGCCAGAGAAATCGCGGGGTTTAGCTTAGCTTTCCTGACCACGAGCGCGGCGTAGGTGATAACACTCTTATAACCCACAGCTATCGTGAGCCACGAGGCTGAACACATCCTTAGAGGGCGTGAGTTTTATCTTTACATCGACTCTGTTTAACATGTAACGATCCTGCACAAAGACATCAGAGTGCAAACGACCCATCATTTCAACCTCTTTACTACTCGAAGTCAAATCGCGCCGTGTTTTAAAACCCTCATTTTCTTTCAAATCGTCATGGTGGCCAGCTGTGTCTTTGTAGAACAGAGCGGCCGTCAAGTATCCCGTTTTCGCATCCTCCTCGTAGTTTAGCGTAGCCTCAAACGCTGCTCTAAAAGGATAGGTATTCTCCGACGGTGTAACCAACGTGTCGTTTAGCGATACGTCGACTTGTGAAAATAGACTGTGAAGATAATTGTTGACTGGTCCTACCTCAGCATCGGGTGGTACACTATCACCATTCGGGAGGGTGATCTTGACCCGCAGCTGCAAAAACGTGTTGAAAAGATCTAGATACTCCTCGCTGTTTCCAGAAATGAAAAACTCTATCGGTGCGCTATGCGACAAGGCTGCGATCGGACGAATTTCAATAAACTGGCCAGAGTCTAGAGATGTCTGTGTGGGTGGAACGCTAAATAAATCCAAACCAGAGTGAAGACATTCACACGATTTGGGGTGAATGAGGGGCATTATTAGCCGAAAATATCCTTTGCCACCCTCGTCTTCGTCTTCTTCTTGTTGTACACCGAATGAAGGGGGAACTGTCTAGCTGTCGGTTTTATCCTCTTCGTAACCGGTTCTCCTGGTGGGGGTAACTTCATAACTCGCTTTCTGATTTGTCGTAAACCACTTCCTGATTGGTTGTTATCACTCAGGTGGTCTACGGCCCCGTGTATCAACCGCTGACCGGCCTCCTTAGCTCGTTCTTTGAAAGCTTCACCGACATTTCCCCCGGCTAATGCGTCCTGTGCGACCTGCAGACCGGTCCCCAATCCTTCTCTGAGCAAGGCCTTACCGCCGGTTTTCAACCAGGGTAAAATAGCCCTCCCGATTCCACCAAAGAAACTACCGATTCCGCGACAGCTCTGACTTCGACCTCCTATAAACACGGGCATTCCATCACCCGCCTGACAACAGTAAAAGTCTTCGTATAACTCAACATCCCGATGAAGGGGGGAGGGGGGGGGGGTGTCTCACCATTATACCAGCTCGAGATGTTTCTTCACTCGAAAGTGTACCGTTAGCACCGACGTCCCGCTGGTGAATGGAATGGTTTTTCCGTGTTCGTTGGCTAAAAGGATTTCCACGATATCGAAGAAAAATCTACTCAGGGGTCGGTAGTGAGGCTTATCGTAGATCTGAAACACCGAGGTGTGATTTCTATTGAGAACAGGCACGCTCCTGAGGAGAGGCACCATCACATCCCCGACCGGTCTGAGGGAAACGAGATCGCAGTAGACGTATACATTCTTCGCAACACTTTCCAAGTCCATTACACCCACACTGAAGATATCGGTGTCGTGTCTGATATAGAAGTTGTGGGGAAGGCTAACATGTTTTTCAAAGTGTCGCTTATAGTAAAACTGACTCCTTTTTCGTAAAGTTTCAAGATGGCTTTATTCACCTCTTTTGCGTAAATGAATCTCATTTTTTTTCTCTTTCACATCCCCGTTCGACTCATCCTCCGCTTTTATGATCGACGCATTCAACGCGCCAATGAACGCATCGGGTTTCGTGTATAACCCAGGCTCCAATGTCACGTTGAAATAAAATCTAGCGTCGCAAATATCGTCGTTAGCGAGACATTCGTACCGAATCCAGACATCCCCCTCTATTACATTGAAATAATTTAGCGGAAACAGTATCCCCACCAGTGCGATCTCATACTGCGTCGAAATGTCAATGGTCTGAGGGAGTTTAACGAAAAAGTGGCTGGGGTTATTATCCTTAAAAAGTTCCATAGATGCATTGCTGGGTAGGGTGACATAAAAACTCTTTTTTTTATTTTTACTCGTTTCACCGTCGCCTCTCCAAGTTTGGAATTCGGTAGCATGTAACCCAAACAGCTGGTCAGTAGGGCTATCCACAGTTTTCCCTCCTTTGCGTCTGGCTTATCGGTGGTCAGATTGAACAGCGAAACCGAGTCAACGGTATATATAACTACCACTTGACAAATAAAGAATAGTAGGGGGATAGTTTCCCAAACACCGATCCACTGCGTGGTTCGCTCTCTCTCCTCACTCCCGAGTTTACAGCTCGCAAATCGAACTCTCCACCAGAAGTTTCCACTTCTTCTTCTCTCATCTCTAGTTTTTGTATCTGACAATGTCCTTGGACGGTATCCAACTGTTAAATGAGGAATCGTACCCAAACCATTTGACTAAACTCTCTTTTCGCCCAAATGATGTACGAAGCTCGGTTATGACACTCTCGATTCTGTACTCGTGCTTGTCTGCAACTTTTTAAATTTCCGGTGTGTAGAATGACCCCTCTATCTCATCGCCCTTATCGTCTTTCAACACATATGTAACTGGGTTTGTTTCATTTACTCGACTAATGGAAAACAGTTCCTCCGTCCAAGCCGGGGCATACCCCTTTTTTAAAATTGGCTCTGCCCAGGACCAGTCTAACTCGATCACCAGGCTTATACTGGGGTCTTTGAAATGTAAAGTTGCGTTTGCTATTATACAACGTGTTCCATACCTGTTCTTGATTGTCTGCGTTGACGTCGACCGGTGCCATTTTTATACTTCTGTGATACGAATGGTTATAACTTTCAAGTAGGGCGGGTAGGACTCGGACATAAGACAGTTTATTGGATTTCGTCCGATCGCAGCCTTGTCGCATAGCGCACCGATAGAGTTTTTCATTTCTGGAAACAGCGAGGAGTATCTAGATCTTTTCAACACGTTTTTGCAGCTGCGGGTCAAGATCACCCTCCCGAATGGTGATAGTGTACCACCCGATGCTGAGGTAGGACCAGTCAACAATTATCTTCACAGTCTATTTTCACAAGTCGACGTATCGCTAAACGACACGTTGGTTACACCGTCGGAGAATACCTATCCTTTTAGAGCAGCGTTTGAGGCTACGCTAAACTACGAGGAGGATGCGAAAACGGGATACTTGACGGCCGCTCTGTTCTACAAAGACACAGCTGGCCACCATGACGATTTGAAAGAAAATGAGGGTTTTAAAACACGGCGCGATTTGACTTCGAGTAGTAAAGAGGTTGAAATGATGGGTCGTTTGCACTCTGATGTCTTTGTGCAGGATCGTTACATGTTAAACAGAGTCGATGTAAAGATAAAACTCACGCCCTCTAAGGATGTGTTCAGCCTCGTGGCTCACGATAGCTGTGGGTTATAAGAGTGTTATCACCTACGCCGCGCTCGTGGTCAGGAAAGCTAAGCTAAACCCCGCGATTTCTCTGGCCCACGAAAAGGCTCTCTTAAGCGGGAATGCTCGGTACCCGATCAAGAGGGTTACCATCAAGACATTTCCCATCGCTAGCGGGATGTTCTCCCACAGTCAAAACAATTTTGGATTTTTGTCTCAAACACCGACCCATATAGTGATAGGTCTGATTACGGCCAGTGCGTTTAATGGTGTTATACAGCTAACCCGTTCAATTTTCAACACTTTGGTCTGATTTATATGAACCTGACGGTCGACGGGAAATGTAGCTCGGGAAAGCCTCTAACTATGGACTTTGAACGAAATCAATACGCGAGAGCTTTTTTCGGTACAAATCTGGCCATGGGTCTGATTGGTAAAGGCGCTGGGAACGTTGATTATAGAGAGTTCAAGGACGGATATTGTCTATTTGGTTTTGACCTCTCGTCTAGTCTACTGGACGGCTCCCATTTTGAGCTAGCCACAAGCGGACCCTTGTCGATAGAACTCAAGTTTGCCGCTCCCACAACTACTCCCCTACAAGTCATCGTCTACGCCGAGTTGGACTCAGTGCTCGAGGTGTCCAAGACAATGCAGATTCTAACAGACTTCGCCGTTTGAGAGCGAGAGAGAAGATGAACACGAGGGAGATTTACAACCTTTTGATGTCGGATATTTTCGTTCGACGTTGTTCCCTTGTTAGTGTCATTCCACGAAACCACTTACCCCCCCCCCCCCCAGCATCGACCCAACAGGGACCTCAGCCTTTGTCATAAACACCGACCCGGCACACGAAACCGGTGAGCATTGGGTGGCCCTCTTTTACAACGGTCTCAGCGAATGTGAGTATTCGATTCCTACGGTTTGCCTCCCAGATACGTGGATCTTTTAAACTTTATAGAGCAAAACTCACACGCTCCATTCGTCTACAACCCGCGGGTGTTGCAAGATTTGTTTAGCAACACGTGCGGTCTATATTGTGCTTATTATATACTTCTTAAGTGTCGTGGCGCGAAACTTAACAGAATTCTCATGCCTTTTTCATCGAGACAGCACATAAACGACCGTATCATTTATCGTTTGCTCGCCCCGTGGATAATTCGGCTTCGAGGGGCCCACGGATGCTTAAAATTATCAACAATCGGACAGTAATATATATATTTTCTCATATGTGTTGTATATTTTGTTGTATTAATAAAGTTGTGAAATATAGAACGAATTTTTGTTTTGCTTTACCATGAATGTGAAAGAGAGAGAGAGAGAGAGAGAGAGAGAGAGAGAGAGAGAGAGAGCGTCACTATTTAATGTTAGCACACCTTACTACACATGATGATGTTGCCCGAGCCGACCCGCTCCGACCCGACGACCCCCCGCGCCGACCCGACGACCCTCCGCGCCGACCCGACGACCCCCGCGCCGAGGTGGCACATGATGATGACCGAGGTGGCACATGATGATGATGTGTCACTAAAAATCGCTATAATAACACCTGGTATATGACGTTAGCGACACTACAATAACACACCCTGTGCCGACCGACCCCGTTTCCCCCACCCGCGTCGCCCCGCGAGATAGTCGTATTTACCTTTTTCTAACAATACCCCCTTCAACGTCATTGCTTTGTCAGCATTTTTTTTTTACATGTCGCCTCCTGTTGCCTAATACCCACCTCACACATGATGCTAACGATACTAATTACACACTCTTGACCAATAAAGGCACCCTTACCCCCAAGAACCGCTATCCTGGCACATGATGATACTAATAACACAATTTGACCAATAAATGCCCCCTTTTCCCCACCCGCACGCCCGCCCGCGCGAGATAACCGGTATGAGCGACCAAGTTTTAGAACCGCTGACACACACACAAGTTTTAGAACCACTGGTGTCCTGCGAGCGACAGACCCCCCCCCCCCTCCCCGCGAGCCCACTTGAGATAAGCCCCGGCGTGCTGCCCACTCGAGATAATCCCCCACGAGATAAGCGGTCACCCGACCACCGGGTCAGGTCATAACAACAACAAGATTGCATCGTACCAGAAAAATATGCAGGAATGGTGCCAACAATACTGCCTTAACGATGCAGGCTCGATGCATTGCGATGAAAAACAAGGCTCAAAACCCTTTATACACTACTTATCTTCAGCTATGAAAAGTTCTATGGATCTTCTAGAAACATTGAACTGACTGATATTCGTTCATTGAAGCTGTAGCTACCTCCAATGCTTTTGCTAGTGTGTGGCGAACGTGCTTCATATTCAGGAATGTGCTATGGCGTTGTGCAATAAAGATAATCTGTCCACTAAGCTATCCTAGTCTTGTGTCTCGCCTGACACACTCAGACTTACCACGTGACTGTTTTTAGATGTGGCTTGTCTCTACCATACATCTGGGTACATTCTTTAACCCGGAAAAGCCAAGTCACTCCAGCTAAGTCATTTTCATTGTATTTTTTAAAATATACTTTAATATTATATACTTTATACTTTTTATTCTTCGTATTTTAGTTTTCAGTTCCTCATTATTGCTCTATACTTCCGACTTTATATCTTCACCCTTCGCCTATCCTCTAACATGTGACACATCTCTTTCTCATCTCACCGCCCCATCTTTTATCCCTCCGTCCACTTCTCCCTAACTTCATCATCCGACATGTAGCTAAAGATATATGTGCCTCACCGTTTGTTGTCGTTGTCCCCGTCTTCCGAAGAAGGCCGCAGGCCGAAACGTCAGTATTTTATTGTGTTCCTTTTTTGTAAATCTTTCACCATACCTTTGAGTGTACCACACCCCACTACTGGCTCCTTGCTAAGAGCTTTACCGCAGCACTGCAATTAGCTACCGGTTTCCCACTAAGCTACGGTGTGCTCTAGCGTTTGTATGCTATCTATCTATCTATTGTCATTTCCAGCCGAAGACGGCACATAGAGCAGAACCACAATCTTAAAAACTTTGCGTGCCAAAATGACACCTATTGCAGAAATCACTGCTTCTAAAATCTATGGCTCTGTTCCCATAACAATACTTTTTGGAATGACAGCTTCTCAACCCATTAATGAACCTTCTTAGTCATCTTACGACATGCCTGGAAGGTCACAGTGTCACTATTCTTTAGGAGCCAGTGGTGGGGTGTGCTAAACACTCCAAAGTACGGTGACAGCCTTACAAGGAAAAGTAACACAACACAATAATGTAATCGGCCTGTGGCCTTCTTCAGAACCTATACTATCATCTAACATGTAGTTATAGATAATTGTGCTTCACCGTTTGTTGTCGTTGTCCTTGTATTCTGAAGAAGGCCACAGGCCGAAACGTCATTATTTTGTGTTGTGTTCCTTCCTTGTAAGGCTGTCACCGTACTTTGGAGTGTTTAGCACACCCCACCACTGGCTCCTCTCTACCAGCTTTACCGCAGCATTGCAATTATTTGCCTGTTCCCTGTCACTATTCTTTACTTTCGTCATAATGAGGCCTCGGTAACACACGGGAAGATTTTATATGCTAGATACTCAATAAAGAAAAAAATGTAAAATAAAAAAGTAACTTCCCTTCGGGTTCAAAGCTTGATCAGCCACTGACTGAACTAAGATTGGTTGGCTGACCACCTATATATCTCACTGATCAGGCTGTCAGGTGAGAAATAAATGGGAAAGGTTCTAAAATTCTATAGCGTTTGGTTTCTCGTGGCAAGGCGCTGTGCCGAGGAGTACGGGTTCGATCCTGCTTCGGACAATCGCTTGTTCGTTGTTTTACTGTTGTTGATTATTTGTGATTCTGTTTTAACTTGCAAGTTATTTTTCTTTTTTTTTTCCTGGTACCATAGTGTATAGGATGGTTTTAGCAAGACCCGTTACTACACAATATACCATGATACAATTGTCTTAGGATTGTTTCCCTTAGGTTTGTAGGCATTAGAATTAAAAGGCCAAATTACTGGCTATTCTTGCTACCACCACCATTTTCAGCTCCTGTTTTACAAGGCTTCGTGAGATCAACAGTAGTAATTGAATCATTTTTATGGAGGCTTAATCACACTTGGAATGGCCTAATTTGATGAAAAATAAACATGTTAAATGAAGCTGAATTGTGAAATTACAACATCATCATCAAGTACCGTGCCTACTGGCGTAGGTGATCATGTCTCTCCACAATTTTCGATCTCGGCAGTTATTTATCACTTCTGTTGTTGACGTTCTGCTAAGCCATTCTCTTAAGCTGTCTGATATTTTTCTCTTTGCTTCCTTCTATCTCTTCATCCCTCAATTTTTCCAGTTGTTACAATATATTCCAGTTGTTCTCTTCTCATTACATGGCCAAAAAAATGATGATTGTCTCTTTCTAATATTGGAAATTAGTTCTCTTTTTGCTTTGACCTCTTTCAGAACTTTTTCATTACTCTTCTTAGCTGTCCATGGTATTCTCAACATTCTTCTGTAAAACCACATTTCTACAGACTCCAGTGATTTTCTTGTCTGTTGTCCTATTGTCCATGATTCGCATCCATATGTTAAGACTGGCTCTATATAGCATTTAAGAACTCTTTTTCTTGTTTCTATTGTCAAAAATGGATTGCATAGTACCTTCCTCATTTTATGGAAAGCTGCTTTTGTCTGAGCCATTCTGCATCTCACCTTTTTGTACATCTTCCGTCTGAGGTTAACAAAGTTCCCAAATATTTAAATTCATTGACCTGTTTTAATATTGTTCCACTTGTCTTTATTTTGCACTGAGGTGATGTCTTTTTCTTTGTTGTTACCATTATCTCTGTCTTTTTGCTATTAAGGCTGAGTCCTTTATTTTGGCTTTCCTTCACTATAATGTCCAACATTTCTTGTAACTCATTTCATAGCTCTTAAATTACAACATACATGTTTTAAATAGTCTAAGAATATGTTTATAGTAGTGATAGTATTGATTCATGCTTTCAAAAAAAGAAAAGAATTTGTTTACATGGCAGTATTCTCTACATTAAAACTAGTTTCTGTAAAATCTTTAAAAAAAAACAAAAAACCAGACACTGCTTACTTTAACGATAAAGCAATGGTAAAGAAACACACAATTTTCATTAATAAGTTTACATCTCACGTATTCACAAGAAATGTATTTATCTTATTTTCATTATTTACAATTCAAATACTAAACAAGAATAGTAAATGCAATATGTTAAAACAACAATACTTTTATATTAATTAATAATATTATAATTTAATGAACGCTGTTAAATGTTGTTCTCAACATCTTTGTGGTGGAGCAGACAAGAATGTATTTGAAATCGAATCCCTTCCCTTCCGTATTTTGTATCTACAACCATGAACTCAACTGTAATAGATATCCGACAATGCAACCCAATATATAAACATGGCGTCTAAGAGTCACATGATTTTTGAAACAGCCTCATAACTTACAGTTGAAGTCACCTGCGTGTATGTTCTTGCATTACTGTGTCCCATATTAGTTATGGTAGGGTACATGCTGTTTGATTTGACTTAAACATTATGGACGTGAACTTCTGGTATATGGTGGATAGGCGGCAGGAACCATTGCAGGCTATGCATGAAAAGTGTTCATTGTTGCAGTTTCCTAATATTCCAAGTCCATGGGGGACTGGTTGGTCTCGAGGCAAGACACCAGCCTCGGGACAGAGAGGTTGTGGGTTCAAATCTCGGCTACACCGGTTGGGATTTTTATCTATGATTTCTCTCTGCGACAACCACCCTTGGTCTCAGCAGCGAGGCCCAACTTGAAACGTCAGTTACTCATCGACGGAAATAAAACATGAGTACCTCCGAAGTCGGAGTTATCTGCCTGTGCGGCGAGGGACCGCTGTGCACACGGCCGCCAGGGAAAAATGGATTAACACGCAAAATTCAGTTCATAGTCTCTAGGGACTTCGTCAGAGTTGAAAGCTGGCGAACGCAACAACAAACATTATACAAATATTGTGTGTATCCCCCCCCCCCTCCCCGTCTCCAGTGTACCAAATGCAGTGTCCAATTTACTTATAGGCTTGGCAGGCTGAAGCATAGGACTTCAGGGACACGAATCATGCCCTCACCATCTTCTCTTCTCTTTCCATTACCCCTGAACGCTCGTACCGACTTTTCGTCCTCGACGTATGCTCTCTGTATACCTCTATCTCTCATGCCGATGGCCAAATAGCTCTTCAGTTCTTTCTCAACCAAAGAAAACATCCATCCGTGGATACTCCTACTCTCCACCGCCTCATTGAACTTGTTCTCGACCAAAGAAAACATCCATCCGTGGATACTCCTACTCTCCACCGCCTCATTGAACTTGTTCTCAACCAAAGAAAACATCCATCTGTGGATACTCCTACTCTCCACCGCCTCATTGAACTTGTTCTCAACCAAAGAAAACATCCATCCGTGGATACTCCTACTCTCCACCGCCTCATTGAACTTGTTCTCGACCAAAGAAAACATCCATCTGTGGATACTCCTACTCTCCACCGCCTCATTGAACTTGTTCTCGACCAAAGAAAACATCCATCTGTGGATACTCCTACTCTCCACCGCCTCATTGAACTTGTTCTCGACCAAAGAAAACATCCATCTGTGGATACTCCTACTCTCCACCGCCTCATTGAACTTGTTCTCGACCAAAGAAAACATCCATCCGTGGATACTCCTACTCTCCGCCGCCTCATTGAACTTGTTCTCGACCAAAGAAAACATCCATCCGTGGATACTCCTACTCTCCGCCGCCTCATTGAACTTGTTCTCGACCAAAGAAAACATCCATCCGTGGATACTCCTACTCTCCGCCGCCTCATTGAACTTGTTCTCGACCAAAGAAAACATCCATCCGTGGATACTCCTACTCTCCGCCGCCTCATTGAACTTGTTCTCAACCAAAGAAAACATCCATCCGTGGATACTCCTACTCTCCGCCGCCTCATTGAACTTGTTCTCAACCAAAGAAAACATCCATCCGTGGATACTCCTACTCTCCGCCGCCTCATTGAACTTGTTCTCAACCAAAGAAAACATCCATCCGTGGATACTCCTACTCTCCGCCGCCTCATTGAACTTGTTCTCGACCAAAGAAAACATCCATCTGTGGATACTGCTACTCTCCGCCGCCTCATTGAACTTGTTCTCGACCAAAGAAAACATCCATCTGTGGATACTCCTACTCTCCACCGCCTCATTGAACTTGTTCTCGACCAAAGAAAACATCCATCCGTGGATACTCCTACTCTCCACCGCCTCATTGAACTTGTTCTCAACCAAAGAAAACATCCATCCGTGGATACTCCTACTCTCCGCCGCCTCATTGAACTTGTTCTCAACCAAAGAAAACATCCATCCGTGGATACTCCTACTCTCCGCCGCCTCATTGAACTTGTTCTCGACCAAAGAAAACATCCATCCGTGGATACTCCTACTCTCCGCCGCCTCATTGAACTTGTTCTCAACCAAAGAAAACATCCATCCGTGGATACTCCTACTCTCCGCCGCCTCATTGAACTTGTTCTCAACCAAAGAAAACATCCATCCGTGGATACTCCTACTCTCCGCCGCCTCATTGAACTTGTTCTCAACCAAAGAAAACATCCATCCGTGGATACTCCTACTCTCCGCCGCCTCATTGAACTTGTTCTCAACCAAAGAAAACATCCATCCGTGGATACTCCTACTCTCCGCCGCCTCATTGAACTTGTTCTCGACCAAATAAAAACATCCATCCGTGGATACTCCTACTCTCCGCCGCCTCATTGAACTTGTTCTCAACCAAAGAAAACATCCATCTGTGGATACTCCTACTCTCCACCGCCTCATTGAACTTGTTCTCGACCAAAGAAAACATCCATCCGTGGATACTCCTACTCTCCACCGCCTCATTGAACTTGTTCTCAACCAAAGAAAACATCCATCCGTGGATACTCCTACTCTCCGCCGCCTCATTGAACTTGTTCTCAACCAAAGAAAACATCCATCCGTGGATACTCCTACTCTCCACCGCCTCATTGAACTTGTTCTCAACCAAAGAAAACATCCATCCGTGGATACTCCTACTCTCCGCCGCCTCATTGAACTTGTTCTCAACCAAAGAAAACATCCATCCGTGGATACTCCTACTCTCCACCGCCTCATTGAACTTGTTCTCAACCAAAGAAAACATCCATCCGTGGATACTCCTACTCTCCACCGCCTCATTGAACTTGTTCTCAACCAAAGAAAACATCCATCCGTGGATACTCCTACTCTCCGCCGCCTCATTGAACTTGTTCTCAACCAAAGAAAACATCCATCCGTGGATACTCCTACTCTCCGCCGCCTCATTGAACTTGTTCTCAACCAAAGAAAACATCCATCCGTGGATACTCCTACTCTCCGCCGCCTCATTGAACTTGTTCTCAACCAAAGAAAACATCCATCCGTGGATACTCCTACTCTCCGCCGCCTCATTGAACTTGTTCTCGACCTCAATACTTTCCAATTCAATGGTCAGTTCTATGACCAGGTGAGTGGTGTACCAGTGGGAACCAAGATGGGTCTAGGTATGTTTACCTGTTCATGGGTCACCTTGAACATCAAATACTGAACTCGTACCGTGGCCCTCTTCCTCTTAAATACCCCGGTACATTGATGATGTCTTTGGACTGACTGACTTGCCGGAAGATGACATCTCCAGGTTCATCGACTACATTGACAACTTTCACAAATCCATCAAGATTACATCTCATATCTCTACCTCGTTCGTCACTTTTCTTGATCTGATCGTCTCCCTTGGTACCTCCAGCCTCCACACTTCCGTCTTCTATAAACCCACGGACGCCCACTGTTATCTTCTCTACACCTCGTCTCATCCATCTCACTGCAGAAATTCCATTCCATATTCTCAATTATTACGACTTCGTCGTATCTGCCAGGATGATCAAGATTTTTCCCAACAGGCCCACCTGATGTTAAGTTTCTTTAGGCGTCGTCTCTATACTGATTCGGTTCTTCAATCTGTCTTCCAACGAGCTATCGATATTTCCCGTCTTGTGGGACTAACCCCATCCACCCGCCGTTCCTCTGATAGGACCATATTTATCCTCACAACTTGGCTGCGGTGAGAATCCTTAACCGGTACCGCTCCATTCTCCACTCGGATCCCACTAATCGCCTACTTTTCAGTGATCCTCATTTGGGGTAGCCTTCAAATGCGACTGGAGTCTGAAATATTTCTTGTCACGAGCCACCTACCCCGCTCAAACCACATACACTTCGGTATTGTCCGCTGTGGACGTCGAGTTTGCAGAACTTGTGACTTCGTGCTCTGCACCGATTCGGTCTTGTTCCCTAATAGGCGTTTCGAGATCAAGGAGGGGTTTACTTGTGTGTCACGGAATATCATCTACGTCATAATATGTAAGCATTGCCAGATGACGTATGAGGGTGAGTCTGGACGACGCTTGAGTGTCAGATTTTGTGAGCATCTTCGTGATGTTTAGCAAAAGACTGGCAGCCCGGTGTCTGCCCATTTCAACTCCTCCTGCCATAGTGGTAAACCTGACATGCAAGTTACTGGCATTGTCTCGTGTCACTCCAGCAATCGCAGCCGGTTCGCCCTTGAGAATCGCCTCATTGGCCAGTTGGGTTCGCTGCGCCCCCCCCCCCCCCCCATGGCATGAACATATCGCTCTCATACACATAGGACACCTGCCACACATTTTTTACCCCCATGCGCTACTGAACCTATTCATGTATGTATATTAAGTGCATATGTATTGGCAAATTTAGACACCTTCTGGTTTTCTTGTGTGAGCTTTGTGGTTATAATAAGTATTTATGCCTTCATACATGTATGGTTAGGTACACGTGCTTTTTATGACACATCTGTTCGTTGTGCACACACACAGTTTATACGTATCTTGTACCCACCTCCCCATACTGTTACCATACCAATTTTGTTCCCTTTTTTTAATATTAATCTTCCTAATCTAAAGCTCTTCTGCCAGTATGTGAAATGTAGTAACATTCAAGAGTCACTTACTGAACTGGGAGAGGCTTAAAAGCCAAAAGACAATCTGGTATGGTTGGCCTATAGTAGTGGCCTCTGTCAGTCATAGTTAACTATAGATTTTTCAGCGTCCCTAGAAATGTTATCATTTTTCTTTCTTTTTTTTTCGCCGTGTATTCTCTTTTCTATGGATATGTCTGCTTCTTGTTTGTGTAGGAGTCTTAGAGTGTGTTTCCAATGATTGCGGTCTGCAGCTAATTCTTCCCAAGCTGCAAGGTTTATGTTCAGAGTCTTCATGTCGCGTTTACACATGTCTACAAATCGAAGTTTTGGGCGCCTCTTAATCGTTTTGCCATTTGCTAGTTGTCCATAGAGTATATCTTTTAGTATACGGTCATCTTTCATTGGCCTCTATATATGTATCACCTAAATGGAGTTTACCAGGTATGAGGTTTTTAGCTTTCACTCAGCGTAAAGATCATCAAGGAGAAAAATTAGCAAATTTAGTGTTTAGCTATCTCATTATTGACGTCGTTAGAAAATGCAGCAGCCAATCTAACGACAATACAACAAATACCACTGGTAAGTACAACAATCAGGTGTGACATAAAGATTCTTCATATCTCGTTTCAAAAACGATTACTATATATTTTTTCAGTTTTTTTTTTTTTGCCGTTTAAATACGTGCAATAATTTTTTTTTTTTTTGCAAATCTCTCGTACCCATATGCCCAAAGCTAAGAAAACAATAATAGATTGTATTATAATATATACTACATATACTATATACACCGAGCTCCATTTTTGCTTCATTGCCACAAGGAATCTAAAATAGATTGCTAATAATAGAAAGATGTTTCTAGATCTAAACAACCCAACATACCAGAATGTTTCCGTATTTCAGCAGGTGGTGAACCAATGTGGTCACATTTACTCTTTGACTTTGCTGTAGATTCTACTGCATGAACTTACCATATGCATCTATAGATGACAGTGAGCTTACAGCATTGTAAACAAAATACATATTTTAAAAAAGTATTGCGTCACGATTGCGTGCAAAAAAAACCATTTATATTTATGACCGGAAGCATTACAAAAGCAGGAACATTTATGATTTTCTATCACGCTTGGCGATTGTCGGACAAATACAACAGGACATATCCTGCAACATTCAAGCATCAAGTAACACTAGTCCTAGCGAAAGGTTCATCTGGACGACCAGGGTACACACATCTTGATATAAAATCTAACCGTCGAGTGCAAGCATCCAACAGCAGTTCTCACCCTGTCAGAAAAGCTTGTCAACTCTCGTTCATTGCTGAAATGTAGTAGGAAAAGTTCGCAAGGAAATCATGAAATCTAGCGAGGGAGACATCAACACGTGCAATTGGGCTTCGTCTGTCCCACCACATGTGGTTGGGTAAGGCTATCTGTTCTGCTGCTTCAATCCAAGTTTGACACGTATTTGAGTGAGGCCATCTGTTCTGCTGCTTCGATCCAAGTTTGACACGTATTTGAGTGAGACCACCTGTTTTGCTGCTTCGATCCAAGTTTGACACGTATTTGAGTGAGACCATCTGTTTTGCTGCTTCGATCCAAGTTTGACACGTATTTGAGTGAGACCATCTGTTTTGCTGCTTCGATCCAAGTTTGACACGTATTTGAGTGAGACCACCTGTTTTGCTGCTTCGATCCAAGTTTGACACGTATATGAGTGAGACCATCTGTTTTGCTGCTTCGATCCAAGTTTGACACGTATTTGAGTGAGACCATCTGTTTTGCTGCTTCGATCCAAGTTTAACACGTAGTTGAGTGAGGCCATCTATTCTGCTGCTTCGATCCAAGTTTGACACGTATTTGAGTGAGACCATCTGTTTTGCTGCTTCGATCCAAGTTTGACACGTAGTTGAGTGAGGCCATCTGTTCTGCTGCTTCGATCCAAGTTTGACACGTATTTGAGTGAGACCATCTGTTTTGCTGCTTCGATCCAAGTTTGACACGTAGTTGAGTGAGACCATCTGTTTTGCTGCTTCGACCCAAGTTTGACACGTATTTGAATGAGACCATCTGTTCTGCTGCTTCGATCCAAGTTTGACACGTATTTGAGTGAGGCCATCTGTTCTGCTGCTTCGATCCAAGTTTGACACGTATTTGAGTGAGACCATCTGTTCTGCTGCTTCGATCCAAGTTTGACACGTATTTGAGTGAGACCATCTGTTCTGCTGCTTCGATCCAAGTTTGACACGTATTTGAGTGAGACCATCTGTTCTGCTGCTTCGATCCAAGTTTGACACGTATTTGAGTGAGGCCATCTGTTCTACTGCTTTGATCCAAGTTTGACACGTATTTGAGTGAGGCCATCTGTTCTGCTGCTTCGATCCAAGTTTGACACGTATTTGAGTGAGGCCATCTGTTCTGCTGCTTCGATCCAAGTTTGACACGTATTTGAGTGAGGCCATCTGTTCTGCTGCTTCGATCCAAGTTTGTTTGTAAACTGTTCACAATGAACAATATTGGCCGCCGCATTGTTGTCTTGTACCCCGAACTTAATGTGGGGGGGGGGGGGGTTGTTAAGGAAAAAGGGGGGGGGGGGTTATGGGTGTTGTTTACTTCTTGGCGAAGTACGATCCATTCAACCTCAGACTAATAACGTGTACATTGTTTTTCTTTGACGCCAATGTTCTGACTACAAGAGTCCCCGCTTTTGGATGGTAATTGCAATCTAATATAACCTAAAAGACTTAGTCTCAGGTTGAACGGATTATGTCTGGACAAATAGTAGACAATAATATAGACTAGAAGACTTAGTCTATTGTTGAATGGATTGTACTTCGTAGTCTTTGACAACTTCTTGGCGAAGTACGATCCATTCAACCTCAGACTTCAGTCTAAGTCTCAGACCACTCAGCCACCGAGGCTCCATATAGGTAGGTGGAACAAATTAATTTCACAATTCATCTAGCTACTCAGAATGATTAAAGACAGCTGCATGTGGTGTTGCCAAGCGTAAAGGATAATTGTCTAAATAGTGTTTTCTATAGGAAATAGCTTATGAAAATAGTGTAGTGGACACAATGAATGCACATTTCTTATTATACATCTGCAACATTGGTGGTTAAAATATATTATGGTTAGGACAAAAAATAAGACCCCCCCCCCTCCCTACACACACACTCATATATATATATATATATATATATATATATATATATATATATATATATATATGTACACACACGCAACACACTCACACAGAGTTTCTAGAATAAGTCACTGCTGAAAAATTAAATAAACTGCAATGCACTTTTGTAAACTGTTTAACCAAAATTGTGAACACACTTTTGTAAACTGTTTAACCAAAATTGTGAACGCACTTTTGTAAACTGTTTAACCAAAATTGTGAACGCACTTTTGTAAACTGTTTAACCAAAATTGTGAACGCACTTTTGTAAACTGTTTAACCAAAATTGTGAACGCACTTTTGTAACTGTTTAACCAAAATTGTGAACACACTTTTGTAAACTGTTTAACCAAAATTGTGAACGCACTTTTGTAAACTGTTTAACCAAAATTGTGAACGCACTTTTGTAACTGTTTAACCAAAATTGTGAACACACTTTTGTAAACTGTTTAACCAAAATTGTGAACGCACTTTTGTAAACTGTTTAACCAAAATTGTGAACGCACTTTTGTAAACTGTTTAACCAAAATTGTGAACACACTTTTGTAAACTGTTTAATCAAACATTTGTGAACACACTTTTGTAAACTGTTTAACCAAAATTGTGAACACACTTTTGTAAACTGTTTAATCAAACATTTGTGAACACACTTTTGTAAACTGTTTAATCAAACATTTATGATTGCACTTTTGTAAACTGTTTAATCAAACATTTGTGAACACACTTTTGTAAACTGTTTAATCAAACATTTGTGAACGCACTTTTGTAAACTGTTTAATCAAACATTTGTGAACGCACTTTTGTAAACTGTTTAATCAAACATTTGTGAACGCACTTTTGTAAACTGTTTAATCAAACATTTGTGAACGCACTTTTGTAAACTGTTTAATCAAACATTTGTGAACGCACTTTTGTAAACTGTTTAATCAAACATTTGTGAACACACTTTTGTAAACTGTTTAATCAAACATTTGTGAACGCACTTTTGTAAACTGTTTAATCAAACATTTGTGAACGCACTTTTGTAAACTGTTTAATCAAACATTTGTGAACGCACTTTTGTAAACTGTTTAATCAAACATTTGTGAACGCACTTTTGTAAACTGTTTAATCAAACATTTGTGAACGCACTTTTGTAAACTGTTTAATCAAACATTTGTGAACGCACTTTTGTAAACTGTTTAATCAAACATTTGTGAACACACTTTTGTAAACTGTTTAACCAAAATTGTGAATGCACATTTGTAAACTGTTTAATTAAACATTTGTGAACGCACTTTTGTAAACTGTTTAATCAGACTACAGTTATTTCTAACAGCAATTTTGGTCTAATTCCCAGAAGTCAAGTTTAGGTAAAGCGGTCAATGATTTAGCAGAAACAGAGCCAGAAATAGCTGACCTGACACACACAAACTAAACGAAACATCTGGTGCTTACAGCATGGAGATTAGTCTTGGAAATAAAAATGTGTGACAAATAATCCTAGGGGCATTGTTGCAAAGATAATATATAAATGGGCAAAAACCTGCCAACAGTTGATAATTTAAAATATTTATTAGGATACATTGTCAACAATGAAGGCGTGAAACATGACAAAATAGACTAGAATAACATCAGCTACAGCAGCCCTGGCAAAGACAAAATAGTTTGGCCATTAACTCGACCATCTAGCTTTGAATCAAATATTGTGTAGGGAACTGTGAAAAGAGCAAGAAGAAGAGGTAGACTGTGAAAAGATGGAAAGATAAAACAACAGGCTGGATAAGCTTCTTCACACAGTCTCGTAGAGAGACTGAAGATAGACATCAGGCGATTATTGATGAAATCTGTCAACGGTGCCTCAACTAGCCACTGGGTTACCAATCAGGTAGATAGCAAGGCCTTGAAAAAAAGTCAAAAGTTCAGTTCTCGTGTCTCTTTAGGTGATGTATGTGCTCCAGTGGGAAGTCTCCAAATATTGTTCAGCGGGAACAAAACTGTCCTATATTTTTTTCCTCAATCTTTTGTTTATATCCTCATCCGGTTACATCAACTGTCTTTGAATTACCTCCCTTTTTTGTTAATTGTGTTATTGCTTGCTTTTAAGTCTCTTTTTGCCTGGTGTATTATTTTTGTTTCAAATTTAGCATTTTTATTTTATATATTTTTGATAATTATTTTTTACTCATCATGTTTACTGGATCTGTGCAGTTTATTTGTTTGTTCAAAAAGTCGTTCACAGAAAGGGCCCGATTATGCGATTTTTTTTCTGTGTCGTCTAAGTTTTCTAGCTTGAGTCGATTATTTTCCCGCCCTGAAAGCAGGCAAACTCAGTCTAAGGAAAGATGCGGATTGAGTTATTGGGGGGACATCATCGTTGCACTCCGAACATGTCCATAGGTGCTTAGACCTTAGCAAGTCCCGCAGTGTCCAGCAACTGACGACTCCAGTTCTGTATTGGTTGATAAGTCTTCTTACGCGCCTGCTAAGTTTCTTCGTTTCTAGCTGTGCCCATCTTAACTTCCATCTCTTTTATCCGAAGGAGTGACGTGGACTCATGATTGTCGAAGTCCTGTGGCCTTCCCACATCCCGGAAGGCATTGCTTGAGGATTCTAGACACGCATAAATAAGGAAAAAGAAAACTCTGACATAATCATTACACAAGCATTAAATCCATTGTATTCTCGAGGCTGAAATGAGCCTCGATTATGAGTAACATGTGCTGTCTGTCTAATCACCACTGTCTGTCGAATCATCATTGTCTGTCTAATCGTTACTACTGTCTGTCTTATCACCACTGTCTGTCTAATCATCATTGTCTGTCTGATCGTTAGCACTGTCTGTCTAATCACCACTGTCTGTCTAATCATCATTGTCTGTCTGATCGTTAGCACTGTCTGTCTAATCACCACTGTCTGTCTAATCATCATTGTCTGTCTAATCGTTAACACTGTTAACGATAATCACCACTGTCTGACTAATCACCACTGTTTGTCTAATTACCACTGTTTGTCTAATCACCACTGTCTGTCTAATCATCATTGTCTGTCTAATCGTTAGCACTGTTTGTCTAATCACCACTGTCTGACTAATCACCACTGTTTGTCTAATTACCACTGTGTGTCTAATTACCACTGTTTGTCTAATCACCACTGTCTAATCACCACTGTCTGACTAATTACCACTGTTTGTCTAATCACCACTGTCTGACTAATCACCACTGTCTGATTAATCACCACTGTCTGACTAATCACCACTGTCTGACTAATCACCACTGTCTGACTAATCACCACTGTCTGACTAATCACCACTGTCTGATTAATCACCACTGTCTGTCTAATCATCACTGTCTGACTAATCACCACAGTCACCACTGTCTGACTAATCACCACTGTCTGACTAATCACCACTGTCTGATTAATCACCACTGTCTGTCTAATCATCATTGTCTGTCTAATCGTTAGCACTGTTTGTCTAATCACCACTGTCTGACTAATCACCACTGTCTGATTAATCACCACTGTCTGTCGAATTATCAAGTCTATAAAACTATCAAAACAAAATGGTTGTTATGGGCACTCTTGAGGCACTTTCGTTTCTACTTTGAGTGTACGACTCCGATCAACAAGGCGCTAAATATGAATTAAGTGAATAAGGTTTTGATAGTTTTCCCCTCATTTTGTAGAGAGCTCCATTGGTTAATGTTATTTCCCCACAAGCTGTTTCAGTGTAAGCCGAGAAAATCCTCTTCTAAAATTGACCACATTTATTGATATTGCCTGTATGTGAAGTATAAGAAGAAATGTATAATTTTCGCAGGGAACAGGCAAATAATTGCAATGCTGCGGTAAAGCTGGTAGCAAGGAGCCAATGGTGGGGTGTGCTAAACACTCCAAGGTATGGTGACAGCTTTACAAATAAAGAACACAACACAATACTGACGTTTCGGCCTGTGGCCTTCTTCAGAATACAGGGACAACGACAACAAGCGGTGAAGCACAATTACTACATGTTAGATGATCAAGTGGAGGGCGAGGAAAGTAGGATGCAGAAATAAGAAAAGAGAGAAATGAATTTTACATGATGAGAGGTATGATGGGCGTCAAAATATATAAAATAGAAAAAGAGAGAGAAAAATGTATAATAAATTGTACTTAGCTGAGCTCAGAGCAGGAAAACTGTAATCCGTGCTGAAACCAGTCGGAATGACTAAAAGCGTAGAGAACATGTATAGAAAGCAACACGTGACAAAGACAGGTCAGTAAAGAGGGCAAAAAGGATCTAATATCGGGAAAACCAAAAAGGGGGGGGGGGGAAAGGGGGGATAGACGAGGACACTCCTGGGACACAACAAGCAATACATATAAATCACTCAAGAATGGAAGTGAGAGATCACGCGAGAGGTTAAGAGAAAGAAATAGAATGACACGACAAAGTAGTAAACTAGGTAGTGGGTGAGAGAGATGGACTCTACAGAATGGATGGCCTCGAACTGAAAGAGTTGAGAGGTAGGTCAACGAAAGGAAGGATTGGATACTGGAGGAAGAGATACGGTGAGGAAGAATAATAAAGCCGGTATAATGAGAAGGGCGATAGAGGGGTGGTCCGGAGGAAGTTAGTCTATCGGGAGGTAGGGAAGTATTGGAGGAGGAGGTATGGAGAGGAGGGATAAGAAGCAGGTATGTGAAAACTGGATAGGGGGAGAGGCGGTAGGTCAGAAGTGAATGGAAAAAGAGAAAGTCTGGAAGAAGTGGAGCAATAGGGGATGGTGTGCAAGAGGTATGAACCATAGGAGGTAAAGAAGTAGGGAAATGATAGAACAAAGGGGGGAATGAAAGTGGGCATCAGGATAAGGGGGATACTGGAATAGTAGGTATAGATGAGTAGTGACTACAAGTTAATAGAGAGGAGAGGGGTGAGCTAGGAGTAGATCAGCAGAGGGGTGGTAGGAAGGACGAGGGACAATAGAGGTGGGCAGAGAGATCGTACTACAGTCCAGGTGGAGAGGTGATATAGTGATAAAGAGGAAAAGGACATGAAGGTAGTCAGAAGAGAAAAAGGTGTAGGGAGAGGGGGGGAGTTTAGGAGGAAGAAGGCAAGATGGGGGTTACTCAAAGAGGATATGAAAAGCAGGGATGGACGAGGAGTAGAGGACCCAAGAAGAGAAATAGGAAGAGAGGTCCATAGGTGGGAGGGTGGAGTCGGAGGCCGGAGGGTCCTCAGAGGGACAGGGATACATTGATGCCACGAGGGGTGAGGCAGCCCCAACGAGCGATCAGACGGTGCTCAAGAGTGAGCCGACTGTGGTGATCAGAGGAGCATGATACTAGGCCAGTTACCAAGACATCAGTCTTACCTCGATGGCCCCTCGAGTTAAAGTGGGCTGCTACAGGAGTGTCCGCTTCTTGGGTGATGTCATTCAAGTGTTCACGGCACCTATCGCCGATTCTGCGACCAGACTGACCGATGTAGGTCAACTTGCATCGCTTACAGATGATGGCATAAATGATGTTCCGCGATGTGCAAGTGAATCCCTCTCTGATCTCGAAAGGACCATTAGGGAAGAGGACAGTGTCGGTCTGGAGAACGTGGTCACAAGTTTTACATACTCTCGGTTGCAGCGGATAGTGCCTCGATGGCTGAAGTGGTCAGCAGGAAGACGGCCCCTGACAAGAAAGTCTCGGAGGTTCCGGTCACGTCTAAAGGCCACTAGTGGTGGGTCAGGGAAGAGCAGACGAGTAGTAGGGTCAGATCGAAGAATAGGGAGGTAGCGGTGGATGGTCCTAATAGCGGCGTAGTGGTGAGGGTGATGGGTGAGAGCGAGCACTACTCTATCAGAGGGGGGATGAGTAGAGGGGGTAAGAGCAGACTGACGTGAAGTGTGGAGAACTCGACGCAGGGCAGGGAGGAGAGCTGATTCAGGATAGAGACGTCGGCGGAAGAAATCAAGCATAAGGTGGGCATTGTGAAGGAAATCTTCGTCGTCTTGGCAAAGGCGACGAAGTCTGAGAAGCTGGGAATAGGGAAGAGAGTTCTTGCAGGATGTAGGATGAGAGGAGTCGTAGCGGAGGAAACTATGGGAGTCAGTGGCCTTGTAGAAGACCGAGGTGAGAAGATGAGAGGTGCCCAAGGAGACTAGGATGTCCAGGAAAGATACGGAGGAGGTGGAGATGTGGAAGGTGATGTGGATAGAGGGGTGGAAATGTCCGACATATTCGATGAAACGGGAGATCTCATCTTCTGGAAGGTCAGACAGACCAATGCAGTCATCAATGTACCTACGATACATAAGGGGAAGAGGGCCCTGGTAGGTATGGATGATTTGGTGCTCAAGGTAACCCATGAAGAGACAAGCATAGCTAGGGCCCATTTTAGTGCCCATCGCTACACCGCTGATCTGGGTGAAGAAATTGCCATTGAACTCGAAAGAGTTGAGGTTCAAGACTAATTCTGCTAGACGGAGGAGGACGCCAGTGGCGATGGAGGGTTGGATCCTACGGTCCAGGAAAAACTGAAGAGCTTGAAGGCCGTCGGAGTGGGGAATAGAAGTATACAGGGAGCAGACATCCATAACGAAGAGGCGGTAGTGACGATCAGGAAGGAGGGTGATAGAGGAAAAGATGTTAAGGGCGTCGTTAGTGTCTTTGACATACGAAGGGAGGCCCATAACTATGGGTTGAAAGACACTGTCGAGGAAGTCAGAAATGAGAACAGTAGGACATGAGATGGAAGAGACAATAGGACGTCCAGGAGAGTCAGGTTTATGTATTTTAGGCAGCATATAAAAAGAGGGTCTGCCCAAGCAGTGGTCAGGAAGGATCAAGCGGGAGGAGCTAGAGGGAAGTAATCCATCCTGAATGAAACGGAGGATCGTACGACGCACCACGGCGTTATTAGAGACAGTAGTGTCGTCGGGGGTGGGGAGGTAGAAAGTCGAGTCGGATAATTGTTTATCACCTTCCCGGATATAAAGGTCTTTCCTCCATACCACCACAGAGCCGCCCTTGTCGGCCGGCTTGATGACAATATCATCACGTCGGCGAAGATCCTGGAGGGCTTGGTACTCTTCACTACTAAGATTAGAGCGTCGAAGTCTATGGGGACGAAGTGCCTTAATATCCCGGTAGGTACTGTTAATGAACTGGTCCAAAGCCTGTGATTCGCCCGAGCGGGGAGTCCAGTCAGATTTACGGGGGGGAAAACGGGCAAATTTGTCTGTAGGAGGAGGTTGAGAGGAAGAGTTCGGATGATTAAAGTAATAGAGTTTGAGTCGTAGTCGTCTGTGATACTCCTGAATGTCCCGTAAGAGAGAGAATGAGTCACTCAAAGGGCGAAGGGGGACAAACTTAAGACCCTTGCTGAGAAGAGAGCGCTCATGGTCGGAAAGGGGCAAATCAGGGGGAATACAAGTGACAAGGGAGCTAGAGTCAGAGGCATTGGGGAGAGGAGGAGATGAGGGAGGAGGAGGAGGACGGAGGTTCAAGAGTTTACGTTTGTGCTGAGAGGATAAAAAGTCATACACAGATCGGTTGTGGTGGTGGATGGTATGGCGGATGAAGCGAAGAGTCCCAGGAAAGTTAGAGGTGAGTAGATGGAGTTGGGATAGGAGGTGTTGTAGGCGGGTGTTGAGGTGGGATATAAGACGAGAGTGGCTAGAAGCGACAAGACGAACACGTTTCAGGCCATGCTGGAGTTCAAGGTTCTGCAGTTGGCGGCGAAGATAGTTAGAGAGGTGGGGTTGACCGACTTGAGGTGAGAAGTGAGATCGGAACCCACACGGGAGAAATTTACGATGGAGGCAGTTGTTCAAGAAATTAAGATGACAGGTAAATCTAGTTTTCTTGAAAGTAGTGAAGGCAAAGTCCTTAGAGATGTTAGAGAGTTCGGGGGGTAGAGTGGAGAAGGAGGCGATGATGGAGTGACGGATAGAATGAGATAGATGTTTGAGGGAGGTCATAGTGAGGAGATGAGAGAAGATCGAGAAGAGAAATGAGAGATAAAGCAACTAGATGAAGATAAGTAGGATACGTGAAGGTATAGAGAAGCCAATAATAGAAAGAGGGAAGGTAGTGAATAGAAAGTATGAGGAGCAAAGTGCAAGAGGGGAGGGTAAGGAAGCACCCAGAAGTGAAGGCGAGGAGAGACTGACGAGAGATAGAATAGGTAAGTGAAAGAACGGAGTGGAAATGGTTCTAACTAAAGTACACAGAAATGAAGGCGAGGAGAGACTGACGAGAGATAGAATAGGTAGGTGAATGAACGGAGTGGAAATGGTTCTAACTAAAGTACACAGAGATGAATGACGTTAAACAAACATAAAGTAGCAGCGATATCAATAGAGTAGGGAACAGGCAAATAATTGCAATGCTGCGGTAAAGCTGGTAGCAAGGAGCCAATGGTGGGGTGTGCTAAACACTCCAAGGTATGGTGACAGCTTTACAAATAAAGAACACAACACAATACTGACGTTTCGGCCTGTGGCCTTCTTCAGAATACAGGGACAACGACAACAAGCGGTGAAGCACAATTACTACATGTTAGATGATCAAGTGGAGGGCGAGGAAAGTAGGATGCAGAAATAAGAAAAGAGAGAAATGTAATTGATCTGCGACAGATGTGTATGTCCTAACATCATCAAGCACGTGAACTCCGATCAATATGGTGGATAGGCGGCAGGAACCATTGAAGGCTATGTCTGAAAAGTGTTCCTAGTTGCAGTTTCCTCATATTTTAAGTCCGGCTTGTTGCAGGAGCTACTGAGTTAGGTGCTCTGTGCACACCGTGAGCTGTGTGTTTCATCCGTTTTGATCGTGTTTCGATATTCCAATTGTTTACGATGAATGATGATATCGTATGATTGAGAACAGATAGTTGTGTTCACTTTCTGTGCGGTTTCGCGTGATGTCTTTTGGCGTGTGCTGAGACTGCTATGATCAGGATCTCGTCATCATCATCGAGTGCCTTCTCCGCAACGAAGGTTGGCTACCATGGATCGCCATTCTACTCTGTTTCTTGCTTTGATGGTGCAGGCTGTTATAGATTGACTTGTCCATCTTTTGAGTTACTCGCAATGTTAGTCTTGGTCTGCCTCTGCCTCTTTTACCTTGCATTTTTCCGTCTAATATTACATATCTACATACTATATCTTATATCATGATGAGTACTACAGCTACCTTTCTTTGTTTGGGAGATGAGTTAGTAATTCGGATGATTCCACTGGCACGGGCGGTTGAGCAATTATGGATTTTAATTCGTTTGCAGTGATACCGGGGCCTTCCATAACCAAAGAACCAAAGATGTGTATGAAGAAGCACTGTAGTGAACACACGGATCATCGTCAGACACTGTCATGTTATTTATCCGGAGTTCTATTATAAAGTTAAATTTATTGTAAAATGACCTGATTGACTGCTTGGAACAATTTTTGTTAACTAAATTAAACTTCTTTGTGCATTCATCATCATCATCATCATCATCATCATCATCTAGCTTGTCATTTCTGGAACGTGGCTCCCATGACATCTGCTCCCAGGTTATCTCAGTCTCGAGTAAGATGTCCAGCATATAGTAAAAAGTAAAGTACCCCCGTCACGCCAAGTGGCGTATAGGGAAATATGGTGTTAGTGACCCTATATTTTACAGACCTTCAGCACATGATTTTTGGGGTAATGTGGTCGGTATTATGCCCGTGCTGCTTTACTTTCCCAGAAAAAATCCGGTACCCATTTAAGGCTGGGTGAACCCGGAAGCCGTCGGTTGGGATCGAACCCTACCCCTTGTCCTTTGTAGTCCAGTTCACTAACCACTGAGCTATCGCCGCTCCCATATGCAGCAGTCAATCCCAGTTTGTCTGTGAAATCTTGCATCAACCTTCTTCTTGGTCTTCCTCTCTCACCTCTACCTGGTACAATCCTCTCAATGTCGTCTCCACGCTATTTTGTCGTTATATATACCCAGAATATTTTTTTTTTTTTTTTTTTTTGGTAATCTTTTTTAGGAACTATTTTTCTAGAACGACTATGATCACCGACTAATATA